>BGNK01003918.1:46095-61293 GCA_003297005.1 Symbiodinium sp. clade A Y106
TGGCTGCTCTAAACTCTGCTTCGCCCTCCATAAACCTGGAAAAATATGGCTGATTTTGCAGTACCAAATTCTGTTCATAAAATGTGCATTTTAGCCTGGGCCAGGTGCCAATCTCGAGGTCGCCTCCTTTTTTTCGTGTGGCTGCTCTAAACCCTTCGGGACTCCTTGGGTGGGAGTTCTGAGTCTTAGGATCGGAAAATGGGCCCTGGAGTGCCCGTGTGATGACTGAGCGGCTGAGTTGTGCAGTTTCGCGACTTGCAGTCGCCTTCGCCAGGCGAAGCTTTTGGAATGTAAGCAGTGAGCGTCATGACTTGCATCTCGCCTCTGCCGTGCCTTCATGATGAGCAAGAGCTGATGTTCTCAACAAAATAAGCCTCCCTTCGCTCCGTTTTGATTCTACGGCGGAAAGACTACGAGCTTGCCTCTAGCTGCATGACCGTTGTTTTGGACGCTTGAGGACTTAAGCTGAAAAAAATGCTCCGGGTGGGTTGTGGTGGGATACATGTCGGGGTCCACGGACGTGACGAACTCCCTTATGCAAAAAATCTCTGACTTCCGTCGCACATACTTTTTACTGCAACAGTTTGGTCGACACACCCTAAACCCTAAATTACTAAGTCCCTAAACCCCTAAGCCCTAAACCCCTAAGCCCCTAAACCCTAAAAGCCTAAACTCCTAAGCCCCTAAACCGAACCCCTAAGCCCCTGAGCCCCTAAACCCTAAACCCCTAAGCCCTAAACCCCTAAGCCCCTAAGCCCCTAAACCCTAAACCCCTAAACCCCTAAGCCCTAAACCCTAAACCCCTAAGCCCCTAAACCCTAAACCCTAAATTACTACACCCCGAAACCCCTAAGCCCTTAACTCCTAAGCCCCTAAACCCTAAACCCCTAAACCCCGAAATTCTCAAACCCGAAGCCCTCTCCTCGAAAAGGACCTGTAGGTCGGCTACCTTGGCTTTTTCGGGAGCGAAGGGGCGGCTACTGCCATATGGGAGTTTCCGAAAATTAGGGGTACCGGGTACTGTACCTTATTTTGGGGTCCTTATGATAAGTATCCTACTATTTAGGGTACTATATTAGGGTCCCCTATTTTCTGAAACTCCCATATCCCTTACACAATAGATCGTAGTACATTACGATCGCATATTATCATCGTAGATCAAAGTAGATCACGGTATGTTGTGATAGTATACTATCATGGTAGATCATACTATATATGAACAGATCATAGTATATTATGATAGTTTATGATCAGGGTAGATCTAGTATACTCTTCTGGTATGCGGTTATAGTCAATACTGTAATACATTACAGTACAGTACCGACTTCTTCATCCGGGTTGAGGGTTCTGGGTTACAAAGGCTGAAGACCTGCAGATCCCCAAAACTCGATATACTCTTCCTGTTGGAATGTACCCCCCCCCAAAAAAAAAAATTGCACAGAGCCTCTCCTCGCTGCCTAAACGCAGCTAGGCGGCGCTTTTGCGCCAGCTGCCCATGGTCGCCTCCTCACTGCCGAAAGCCATGGCGTCCTGTTGGGAGACGGCGAACCTCAGGTCGTTATGGCCATGGAGTTCAAGATCCCTCCATTTTGGGCGAGTACGCAAGATAGAAACTCTGGCCCTTTCAATGGCGACCCGATCGGGATGGACACTCGGGTGCTGCAGTCAGGCATGGGCTTGAGCTGATCATCTCAGAACAATCGTTTACAGCCAGGCGCTTAGCCAAGCACGATGCTACTTAAGTGCAAGATGGAACACACACGCTGCTCAGCCGCTGCTCTCTGCTCGCGTACGAAGATTGATGTATGCAGACTCTTGGGTCCGCTACCTGCGCTCGTGCTGTGATACTATACTTCTACTTATACTTGTACTTCTACTTCTACTTATCCCCCCCGGTCAAAACAAACTGCCAGGAAAAATCTTCCCGAATCGGGCTTCTATGGCTTCGGGCTCCAAGCTCCGAAGCTCGAAGAGCCCCATCCACGATTGCAAGCCCCCACCAAGAACCCAAGGCAGGTGTTGATTCAGACCGGGGAACCCCCTTCCATCGTGGAAATTCGAACTCCTGGCTAGCTCGCACGATACAGTTGGGGGACGGCCACGAAGCGGAGATGCCTGATTTAGGATAATGCTGGATCAGTAGAATATTGTTTTGGGGTATACAACCCCCGAACAACTATACTAACAAACCCTAAGGCATTGCGTTACTACTTATTCAAGTGTCTATATTACGCATCGTGTTGGAGCCTTCTGGAGCCGTGGCTTCACGGGTTTTATGGGGTTTCGCGATTACCGTCATTGAACGACCCCGGTTTTCCGCACATGGGGTCTGCTCGAAATCACAGCCCCTTCGTACCGTCAAGAATGGAGGAGCTCTGTTTCGAACTCCTGCACGGATGTCAAATATAGCACATAGCCAAGCTCGCAGTGTACAGTTCCTCAAAACCCCCAAAATCAAAATCTTGCGCTTGCAAAACCCTACACCCTAAACCCTAAACCCTAAAGACTCGAACCCTGAGCCAAAAACCTCAAGTTCTGGGGCCCTCGCGCCGCCGACGGGTGCAGCGACGCGCTCGGCATGGCTTGGGTCAGGAAGGCGAGAGTGGTTTCGACAGAGGGTTTTAGGGGGGAGCTCCTGGGCAACTCGGCAAGAACGACACCTTGAATTGTTGAGGAACCCTAGTTTGCTTCATGGTTCTGTTTAAGTAAATGCTCTAGGGCAAACATTGATCTCCTTCCAACGCTTGGAGCCCTTTACCAACAAACCGACCGATACCTTGCATTCGTACAGGGGCCAGCATCAAGGACTGGTCTGAGCTTCGAGAAAGTAATGCTTAGTCTATCAAAATGGGGCTCAGCGAGGAATAGGGTCTGGGGTATAGTTTACACAGGGACAGTACTGGGATAAGATTACGAAGTCTTCAGACCACATATCAGGGGCTTTTGGCTTGCCAGGCTCTGGGGTGGGGAGGACATGAGGACCCTGCTGTGGAAGCCGAAAGGCTCAAGGAGGGCTCCAAAGTTAGGGTTTAGGGTGTAGGGCTTTTGCTTTGCAAGAACAGCAACAGTGCTAACTCACGAAATTCTGACAACGCTCACTCGTAGCAGATAGCGGCGAAGGGTGATGAAAGTACGAGCACTGATGTGGATCACGATAGCAATTTTGATGATGGGAGCCAGAGAAACTGCAAGTCCATGGTACTGTTCATGGTTTGGTTTGGTTGTTCTAGCAGCAGCTAAGGAATAAACAAGTACTCATAACAATAGAAGGAGGAATAAGCGTGGTCGTCGTCGTTGTGGCGGATTTGGTGCCGCTGGGAAGAATGGGAAATGGAGATGGCACTGGGATTAACGCCAAGAATGCTGATGGCAGCAGAATACGAAAGACTAACACGGCTTCTTCATGCATCTAAACCGAAATCACCGAGACAACTAAAGGACTACACATGAGCACATGTAGGTACATTGAAACCCCGTTCAAAACACACCATCGCGGTCTTGACGTAGGTGCCTGATCAAGGCCTTGCCATAGATGGAAGCCCAAACCGTAAACCCTCAACCCTGAGGCGAAGAGGCTCGAACAATCCGTCTGAAGCGACCCTATATGTGCCGCTGCATGAGCTTCACAAACGGCATAGGAGGAAGCCATCACGACAGCCGTCCTAGAGCCTCCCAAAAGAAGTTCGTAGACGTCGTAGCTTGAGCACTTCATGATCCCCTTGTATTTGTGGCAATACCGACTCCAAGCTCGGTCAGCCGCTCTTGACTTCTTAAATGCTGGCCGTGTAAAGTGTAACCCTATAAACCCTAAACCCTAAACCCTAAGAGATCTCGGCATCTTTGGTCCCTGATGGAGGCGGGTGCTCTGGGCCATTTGGCCATTGTCTTCCCTGCGGCCACGGGGCTCATCGACGAACGCCTGACGAACTACGCTCTGATAGTCCTAGCAAGACTAGATGCGGATACACTTCTGAGAAGACATAACAGAGTATTGAAAATCTAGCTTGACCATCAAAAGGAGCAAGCAAACAACAACACCGGTGTCAGCAATCAGTCTCAGTTGGTGTGGGTGGCACATCTGCGTTGCTCTGGGGGTGCAGCGTTTGGGCTTGAGAAGGTTAAGTCGGTTTGTTCACGGACCCTCCTCATGCTCTTCATGGTTCGTATTGCCTAGGCTTCTGGGACTATCTTTCTGTCCAGCGTCTGCTGAGTTTGCTTCGGTGATTAGGCAATTTGGACCTGGAGGGTTCAGGTCGGATGGGGGCTCCTTTTTGATATGTTGTGGGGAGTTCGGGGGCTGCGGGCATGACACTTGCTGCAAAAGTTCTTTGTCAGGTTGCTGTGGCAAATGACCAGCTTTCTTGCAGTGTTGATGGGTTCGTGGTGCTCGGGGCTTATGTTGCTGCGTGGTGATTTCTGACTTCACCTTGGCCTGGGTTTGGGTGTGAAGTTGTCTTCCCAGTCGGCAACATACCTCCCAGCACAGAGATTCACAGGCACTTGGACGAAAACTCCTGATGACCATAAAGGGGAAGTCGAAGAAGAAGGCAACGAAGAACAAAATGATGATGTTGATCAGGGTGCTGGTGTCGATGACGATGACGATGATGATGATGCTCATGATGCTGATGATGATGACAATGGTGATGATGCTGGGGATGCGCATGATGTTGGCTGTGCTTTTAATTGCGGGTCAACCCTCACCCTGAAACCCCACGCGCTGCGCTCGCCAGGTGTACCTCTTAGCTCTTCAGCTTGTGGAGTTCAGCCACCAAGGCCTCGTCAGGCACTTCCAGGTCATTCGAAGAAGTTCTCTTGACGTCTTGTTCAGATGTCTGGTTTGGCTTGGGGCTTAGGAGGTTTTCGTGTTCCAGGATGCTAGAACGTCTGTTCCGGTTTCGATTGATTTGGGCTTCACCATTTTCCGAGCAGGGTGTGTGCGCTCAACCCGAATGCCCAAAGACACACCAACTCGGAACTGAAAGCAGGAAAGGTCCAGGGTCTAGTGTTGGGCGAAGGAGTTGTATGCACTGACAGGTTATAGGTTTGAGGGTCTAGGTTTAGGGTAAAGTTTAGGGTTTAGGGTTTAGTCGGGTTTTGGGGAGCCAACATCGTCCAATCAGCCACCACTGCCCCAAAAATCGTCGGTCAACTCAGAGCTTCAGCTCTGAAGCCCGAACAATCGCACCTGAACCCTAATCCTATGGGATCCGATTGGGGTCTAGGTTTTAGGGTTTAGGGTTCCTGAACCCTAATCCTATTGGGGTTGAAGGATCCTGGGGTGCTTGCCTTTAAAGAACGAAACTTCCCAGTGACCCACAGCAACCAGAACCGCAAGGCTAGATCAAGTGGCAGCTTCAGAAGCACTCAACAGAGCGGATCAAAAACCTCCAATATAGGGGCCGTAATAGTTCGGATAGGGTTTGGGTTTTTTCTACTGTCGTCAAACTGTCGCGGTCTCTGCGGGATATTGTACCTGCATAACTCTATTGAAATATGTCCCCCTCGTCTGATTATGAAAACCCCAATGTTAGGGTTTTTGCAATTCTTGGTTTAGGGCTTAGGTCTTTAGGAGTATCCAAACTTTGCGCTTTTGCAGGCCTCCTGCTGCTTCAGCAGTGATCTCATGACTTCAAGAGCACCATTCGCCTGCAACGAGGTCTCCATGGCTGTCTGGTTCTTAGTAGGGAATGGGGGAATAGATTATGGAGACTACTGTAGGGAACCTTAAGGGCACCAGACAGATGATCTAGGATAGGAGTTTGGTGTTTGCACGTACTGTAGCAGCATTGCAGCATGATCATTGTAATTGTATATTCTTATTGTAGTACTAGCATAGTAGTACACGGCATTACTGTACTAGTTATATGTTCTTATTGTTGTATTGTCATAGTAGTAGTGAGGCATCACGTCAGTTCGTGCAGTTTTGCTGCAGTACTCCTTTTCTGTGAAGGAACCTCGGGGATACCACTGCTAATGAGTCTGAGTAAACAGTGATATATCCACTTGGGTGTACAGGGCATAATGTATGTTTTCTGCATATTCTACCGGAAACCTAACGAAACCCCAGCTTGATTGCTTCGGCTTCCACCTCTTCTGCGAAACTGTCTTGCAGGGCTCGGTGTCCTGTGGTTCCACGAAGATGGCGAGATTATGGAGTGGTAAGCACAAGCAATCTGCAAAGTCACGGAGGGTTTTGTTTTTTTTGCAGCGCCAGAAACTGATTCTGGGAAGCTAGAGTGCTAGCAGGCGAAGCTGTTTACATGTTCGGCGTGTCTAAAGGTCCTAAACAACAATACGCTAATTCACTCCCAACTACCCTGAACCACCTAAACCCTACTTGTAAGCCCCCCTAAACCCCAAACCCAGCCACTCAGCCCGGCTCTTGAGTAAAGAACCACAACCTAGGTTCCCCAAAGTGAAGTCCCCCGAACCTCACAGACCAAGCCCAAAACCCTCGCCCTGAACACACTAAAGCACACGGTTTAGGGTTTAGGGTTTAGNTCCCCTCCCCCCCCTCTCCTCCCCTCCCCCGAAAATCTCCGCTGCCTTCTGCTCCAGGTCCGTCAGCCGCTGGGCGAGGACGGGATCCTCAGACTGGGGGTTTCGGATAACGTTGCTTCAGGTTTAGGGTTTAGGGTTTAGGGTTTAGGGTTTAGTGTTTAGGGTTTAGGGTTTAGGGTTTAGGGTGGGGCTCTGGTATTCAGATTTTTCGATTTGTGGATGTGGGCTTTAGGCATTTAGAGCTTAGGGCTGCATGCTTCCGGGCTGTAAAGGTCCTGTTGGATTCGTCTCTTCAGGCTTCACCTAGGCGTCACAAGGCAGTCTGCTTGAAGGGGCGGCACTTCCACGCTTTCGGGAAAGCCTGAGCGAAATTACCGGTGTCGCAGGAAGCTCTGACCACGTAATGTGGCGGGCCGGCATTTGCAGGGGCTAATATGGGGGACTTACCAAGAAGAATAGCACCAGCAATCAGGACAAAGATAACCATACCCATCATACGAATGAAACGAAGAAGACTATTAATAATAGTAACGTAGTTATAATTGCTATTATTTACCATTAGTCTAGTACTAGTTCAATGACATAAGACCAGGGTTTGGCGGGTACATTATGCTACAAACAATGGGAGTATCAGGCAATGTAATATGCCGACCCGTATAGCTAAGGCTTCGGTTCACGATATGCCTGACGGGAGGTAACAGGGGCCAAGCAGAAGCCGCTGCAGCTGCATTTGCCACCCTGGCACCAAAGGACGGTAATCTAAGGGCCTTAATAATTATTCAATACGGCTTCCTGACAAAATATTGTACATAAACATAAGCACAACAAAGGATTCATCCAGAGATTCCGGTCCGATCCTCCCGGCCTCCTGACATCCGTAGCCCAGAGAGGAGAACACCAGCATTCCCAAGAAACTCGAGAAACTAATCTGTGCCTGCACCCCCACACCTCAAACCATGAACCCTAAACCGGTCCCCTCAGCACCCGGAAGCCTCACCCGGACTGAATGCTTTGTGTGCACAGAGATCTAGCTAGCTGTAGACTCGGAAACGAAGTATGTCTGACACTACGCAGCGCGCGGTCACCGCATCTCCTAGTCTTCCGCATATCTGTAGGACAACTGACAGCCTGAGAACACCAGGGGTACCTTGCTTAACTGAGGGGTCCCGATAGTGTGGATGCTACTGTTTAGGGTCTGACTCGGAGCCCCTTGCAGCTACCGCCCTAGACCCTAAAGAGACGCAAGAGCCTGGGCGACGCCGCTGCTTGCCCGTCCTGGAAGCACGGATCCCGATTAAGCAGTCGTTGGGAGCGTTAGGGCCTAAACGTCTCTGCACAAAATCAAGGGCTTTCGGATTTGGGATCTGGCATTTGGGGTTTTATGGGTGGAAGAATCAGGAGAAAAAGCACTACCACGTGGTCTTACTATGACAGGACGAGTGCAGGAAAGGTAGTTATTTCGGTCTTGCTAAGTTAACTGGACTTAGGTGGCAAGTCTCTCTTTGCAGTGGTCTAGATAGCTACCGACGGGTTTTTGCAACCTTAGACATTAGAGGCATATCGTTGCAGGCATGCACGAACAATCATACTTCTTGATCCCTATTAAACCGTAAGAGAACTTACGAAACCTCGCAAACGCTCCTCTGACACCGACAAGACTGCCCGGACAAACTCGAAGCTGGACTGCTCGAAAAACCTCATAATCCTTCAAACCTGAAGATGCGAATCTCCGTGATCCAAGCTCTTTCTAGGATTGTTCAGGCGCGACATCCGCAAATCAACGCGCATGCTCCCGGCTGAAGGGTTTGGTTTTTCGATTTTCGAAGGTGGAGGGTTCAGGCAGGGCTTGGAGAAAAAAATCGAGGATTTGGGACAGAAAGCTTAGGACTTAAAGGGTGTCGGCGAAGCTCCGGCTGCGGCATCCCTGAGAGCCCGAAGCAGGAGATTTTCGATCGAGTTTCGGCTTCCCGTGCGAAAACAATCCGAATCTCTATGTGTATACTGTGTATTCTATCTCTGAGTGAAAATTTAAATACGTGGGTGCATATATGTACATATACATATATACATGTACAAACACGCTGAAATCCCACGCCAGACGAGTATCAAACAAACCTAAGCCCTATAAGTGCTGCATCCGAACTCCCGGGCGCTGCCTGGGGGGACGCGGTCGTAGCACCTGCTCCGCACTTGCACGGGGTCATTCTTATGAAGAAGATTGGATAAGATTCAAGACTGCTTCTCTGTAGCAGGGAATACCGCAACTGATAGCAGTGGGGAGCGGTGGTGCGGCTAGTATGCCTTGTTGGTGTGGCCACGGCTAGCATTGCGACCAATATCTGGTTCTTGGCTGCGATATGCCAGCATATTATGGTGATGATGATGATGATGGTGGTGATGGTGATGGCGACGATGATCACGACGACGATGATGATGGCGATGATGGTGACGATGATGATGATGATGATAAGGAGGAGTAGGAGGAGGACGACGAAGATGATGATGGCGATAATGACGACGACGATGACGGCACTGGGCGTTATCATGACGATGATGACGCCGATATGACTGGTAATCACTGTGGCACTTGGTGCGACCATCGTTGCCAGCATACACCCCGGACCATGGCTACGGCTAAGCTAAGCAAGGCCATTACCCGGAATTCCATCACCTGCTGCGTCGGCCGCAGCGCCGGGCGCCTCGGGTGGCGCAGCCTGACAAGGTTACTGCAAACAACGGTGCCCTACAAAAGCCCGATTCAGAGAAAATTATATAGAGAAACATGTGATGCCCTGTAACACAACTGCGAAACGCTACACAAAAACACAAATAAAAAATAGCGCCTAAACGCTCAAGATCATGTACTGCCTGCTGTTGCTACTGTCAGATCTGCTTTGAGCTGCTCTATTTTCCAGGATGGATGGTCGTATGTGTTTGTTCCTTGTGCTGCGTCTGCCATGGCTACGACTTTTACTGGCTGCTGCCGGTGTTGTCATTGCTCCTAGTTGGTTACCACTTCCACCGCCACCGGGCAGGTTAACGAAGAAGAGCATGTATGTGTATGGCCAACAAGCCCTAAACCCTAGGCCCTCGGCCGACCAAACATACATTCGGTGCACAGTGTCTCGAAGGAGTGCATCATTATGCAAGTCCGACCCAGTTCAATAATATAGGAGCCTGAATGGTTTTAACGGGACACCTGAGACAAAGTACCGCTAAATAATCAGCCTTCTTTATGACATCGCTTCTCCTGTCCCAAGCACTTTCTTCAGTTGCCCGGGCCCTTGATATAAATCGTACAGGTATTGTCTGAACTTATAGGAGTAGTTTTCATTTTTATTGCGCAGAAACGATTCCTATAGAACCCGTATCAACTCGGCAGGATCGTCGTGCTGAAATTTACTTACACATCACTTGCAACTCACTCCAACTCCCTTAGATTACATTACGTTATGGGTTACGTTTACGTTGGACCTCCGAGTACCCTCCTTCGAGCCTTGGCGGGTGCTTCCGCAGGAGCCTGGCGGAAGGGAAAGGCAGTCGACCGTCAAATAAGCCACCAGTTTCATGAGCAGACCGGCCCTATCCCCTAAAACCTACTTCCTTGGCTCACCTTGGGGTCTGCTCACGGGAGCTTCATAGACCAGGGAATCGCTCGGAAAAAAGACATCTTCCTGAGGGACAACACAACCTCCTCACCTCAAAGTGAGCGTGCACAAACCCGATGAGGATGCCTGACATAATGATGAAGGTGACGACGACGATGATGATGAATATGATGACGACAACGATGGTTTTGGCGATGATGAGGAGGACGATGGTGGTGGTGATGGTGATGGTGATGCTCGTTATGATAGTGACGTTGATGATGACGGTGACGGTGCTGGTGCTGTTGCTAGTGCTGGTGCTGCTGATGCTGATGCTGGTGATGGTGATGGCGATGGTGATGCTGAAGCTGATGATGGTGGTGGTGATGATGGTGGTGGAGATGAAGAGGATGAAGATGAAGGAGTAGATGATGATGACGACGACACCATCATCTCCGCAGAACAGTCACTGCTCACATCAATACCACAAATACAAATACCAATCTGGTAGTAGCTTTTCATCAAGCGTGTTGCGTATGTTGCACACAGGCAGCCATATGAGCTGCCCTCAACTGATGGTGAGGATGTGGGCTTAGTTTCCGGATCCTGTCGTGTGACACTGGGGCACCCTGTGTGTCCAACCCCTGCATTTGGCAAACCAGTTGATTTTACTTTCAGGTGATCCACGATGCGAGTCCGTAGTTGTGCCTAGAGAAACAAGCCCGCTATGCCATGTGTACAGATTCTCGGCTCTGTAGGCAAAGTGGGGCTACATCTCTGGGACAAAGTATTGTTGGGCTTACGGCCAAATCCTTCACTGCAGCCCCGGCAGCCCAATACAACCATCATGGAAAGAATTGCTAAAAGGCCCGACGACTATGCCGAGGTGAGTGTTGCCCCACAGTCGCTTTTCCACAGCGCCGGAGCCCAAGGAGAAGTGCTTAGCTCCGGGCCGACTTGGCTGCTGTAGGCCCCCTCTTGGCTAGTTGGACCTGGCATAGGTGGCATTGAAGAAGGTTCAAAACTTAAAGTTTGAGGAATACGGTTTAGTGTGTGGGCATTCGAACCGGTTCGAGGTTTCGGGATTAAGATCTCTTCAAGTCGACCGAATGGGACTTGGGACTGAGGGTTCAGGACTTGTATGTGTGGCTGGGCGTTGAGGTCAGTTGAACTAGGGAGTGGGGAAGTTGGATACCCAAGTTCTGCGAGGTCAATGATGTTGACAATGTAGAGACAAGCTATCAGCAGCTATCAGGTTATCCGCGGGGCTCTGGTGCAGCAAAAGGTTTCCTGGGAAGTGATGTTGCATGGTTTTGGACATCTCCTATACTGTAGTTACCAAAGAGGAACCCAGGACAGTACAGCATTGGTACTTATTTAGGCCCCATGCTACTCCTCTTGCAAGGCAACATGGGCCCCCCAAAACAGCTGCGAACCTCCGCATTCCATGACAGCTGACAACACAGCAAATACACTCGCAAGAACTCCGGCCGTATTCTGATACTCGACGCATTCGTAGGAAGACAAGACCCTCATTCAGTCAAGCGTTTACATGGCATCCATACACTTCCGATGTGCTTCTTNACTCGCAAGAACTCCGGCCGTATTCTGATACTCGACGCATTCGTAGGAAGACAAGACCCTCATTCAGTCAAGCGTTTACATGGCATCCATACACTTCCGATGTGCTTCTTGTCAGCCCTGTTTGGGAATGGCAGGGGGCACGATAACGCACGCAACTATTCCGGATCTGTTAGTTTGCTTTGACATGCTTTGACCAACCATCAAGCCCGCCAAAGCACCCATAAGTTTTCTGACCGACCACATCAAAGATCTGACATGCAACTATGCCAGCACAGCTTTCGTAGACCAGATACCAAAATGAAGCAACCCCCAGGGCAGCTTTCCCGACAGGCCGCTAACACGATCAAACACAACAATATAAGGAGAATTCTCTATAACCAACTACCAAACCCACAAAACACACAGGACAGTCTAAACCCTGAACCCTTAACAATAGTCGCAAGCACCATCCATGCATCGGGCTCGCCGAAGACCTCGACCTGTTCCGGAGGGGTGAGATCGGGTTCAGCTGAAGCAACCAAAACACACACACAAACACAAACACAGACACAGACACAGACACAAACACAGACACAAAACACAAACACAAACACAAACACACACACACACCCGCGCGCGCCCCGCCTTGCGCCTTGCGCGTGCACGAGTACGCCAACACGCACGCGAATGCGCACGCGCACACGCGCGCACGCACCCACCCACCCACCCACCCACACCCACACCCACACACACACACACACACCGGGGCGTGCGCGCACACGCGCTCGCGCTCGCCCTTGCGCACGCGCACGCCCGTGTAAACTCTGGGACAGGGTGGTTATGATGAGACACCACGCACCATGGTGGCGATGGCAGTCCGAGGTTGGGGTTAAGGAGAGCCTCAAAGCCGCGAGTCTAGAACCAGAAGCCCTGCAACCGCTTCTCCCTCAAGATCGAGACTCCAGGTTGGAATCTTTCCGCAAAACTGACCCGAAGCCCAATACCGCACAGTCAAAACAGGGAGATCAACCCATCACGGGTTGGGGCTTTCCGGTCTCATAAAAGCTAGATTCTGTGGAGGTAGCTCGAGTGGATCGTGATAAGATTTGGTGGAGGGACTCCGGGGTAGTGGAGCTTTTACAAGTGCTTTCGATCGTTGGCTTCATGCACCGAGCTGGGCAGTGTACGTAGCCGGCCATCGGTACAGAGTGGCGAGGCGGGGTGAAGCTTTGGAGTTCCTGCCACCTTTCTCCCTTCGCTCTTCACTGCTGCGGGACTCTGGCGACAGCAGAGATAGGATCGTGATGGAGTGTGATCGGGACACTTTTCCACGAGAGGTTGAGCACCAAAGTCCACGGATTGATTAGTGACAGGCTTCATCCTCTGCATTTCGGCCCTCGCTCTGGGCACATGTTCCTCTGGCGGCTTTATCGGCCGAGACGGCATTGCAACGACAACAGGCCGCAAACAGCTTTATCTGTGGATCACCAAGGTCCGATTACCATGCTGTTGTGCGCGAGCTTGCAGTCACACCAGCAAGTAGATCCCCGGAGGCTGTGTTTCTAAGCCTCTAAGCAAGGAAGCTCCTAAATTTGCTGCGAGCCCGCCTTCGCGCTCCACTTCCGGAGGAAGCTTACTGCCTCACCTTCGCCAGCCTGTGTTTCGGGTTTAGGGGTGACCGTCTAGGACCAAAGCCCTGAAACCTGAACATTATGCAGCTTTGCATGTGAAAAATTGCCTAGCGCTTCAGGCAGCTCTGCAAGGATATCTGCGTCTACATGCTGACCTACTTTACCGATCTGTGCATGAAGACGCCGGGAGATAGAGAGGGAGGGACTATGTGGGGCCTCTTCTGGGGCGGCGACGGCTTTAGAAGTTAGGGGTTGGCTGATGATGGCAGGAGGAGGAGGCTGGTGACGGTGACGCTGACGGCACGACGATGTCCGTTTGTGATAGCCTTAGGGCGCCTTTACACCGAGACCTCAGCCGGATCTAGATGTGGACGGTCTGGAAGTGCATGGCAGGGATACAAGTGAGGTTTATTGAAGGTACTGACGCCTCAAAACGCACAAAAAAACAACAACGGCTTTAATCTTCATGCGCCCTACACAACCCTCCAAAACCCCAAGAGCCGCGAACCTTAAACCCCGGTCCCTGAAGCCCTGAACATCTGAAGCCCTGAGCCCCAAAAGCCCTGAAGCCCTCAAGGCACCAAACCCAAAAAACCCTAAAAAATTCTACCGTAACTAGATCCAGGACTAGAACAGTGACAATGCTTCCCAACTAACTATTCAGGCGCCTATACCATCAACCCTAAACCCTACACCCTAAAACCCCTAAACCAAAATTGTAAATTCCTAACCCCCCCACACCCAGCCCTGGCCTCTTTGTAGTTAAAGGGCACTCCCCAGAGCTCCTCCAGCGCTGCGGGGGGCTTTTGAAGGATATCCGCGGGCTTCTGGAAAGCTTAGGGTTCAGGGTTTAAGGTTTCGGGTTTAGGGTTTAGGGTTCAAGGTTTAGGATTTAGGGTTTAGGGTTTAAGGTTTAGGGTTTAGGGTTTAGGTAGGGCTGCCAGTAGGGCCTAAGTTCTTTGTTTTTTTGTTTGTACCTCTTTTCCTTCTGCATGTTCTGCGTCTAGAATTCCTGGCTAGGAGGAGGTGTCGGAACTGAAATCCGAAGCACCTTAGTATGCCCAAGGTCGAGCCAAAAAGGGCTTAAGGTTGTTGGTAGCCTGACATGTGCCCTCCTAGGCACCTTTTCACCCTTCGGCCATAAGAGTGCCTGCAAGCATAGACTGTCTGGAGAAAAGCTGTGCATCAACACTCCTATAAAATCCTNGGTTGTTGGTAGCCTGACATGTGCCCTCCTAGGCACCTTTTCACCCTTCGGCCATAAGAGTGCCTGCAAGCATAGACTGTCTGGAGAAAAGCTGTGCATCAACACTCCTATAAAATCCTACAATAAGAAAAAGCGAACTTGTGGGTCGGCGATCGCATACAGCAACCGGATGACCACGTTATGAGCCCAAGTTAAAAGAGGAAGAAGAAAGAAATTGAAAGCACGAGGATTTCATTGGAATGTTGATCTTCAGCTTCTGGTAGCCGAGCTCGAGGTCGGCTATCATGACTTCCCGCCTTCACGGGCTGTTTGCCGAAGAGACAAAGCTGCGGACTGAGGTGGTCCCTGGGATATGGCAAGGATTTGCCGGCAGCATGTTGTGGCGGGACATTCGCACAAAGTAGCGTCCCAGATCGCGGCATTGTCCCTGGGACGACTGAGCATGGGCCATCAGCCACTTGCGGTAGCCCTCTGAATCCTTGGAACCATCCTGACTCAGCTGGTGATAGCTCCAGCCTCGTCCCTTGAGCTTGCCAAACTCGATGAGCGTGTTGCCCCAGGCCTCCAGGGTGTAGATCCCCTCGGGATAGCAGGGAAGGCCGTTGACATCCTTCTCGCCGGCCACCGATGGAGCCACGCTCGGAGAGGACAACCTCGTAGAGCTCCAGGACGACATCTCGCTCATGTTCGGGGACGGCGGAATGGC
>BGNK01003919.1:374-63589 GCA_003297005.1 Symbiodinium sp. clade A Y106
ACCGCCGTCTGAAGCATCCCAAACGCCCGGGACTCAAGTCGCCTAAAGCGAAGGTGTGACAATTCACTGCTGACCTCCGGAAGGACAAGTCCCTTGTCAAGGGCAGCTGCAAGACTCCACTGTCTATACAACTGCCTAGCTTCAAACTCCACTCTATCCCACCAAAGCTGAGATAGATCAGACAGATCGTAGAGTAGGGGTCGAATTTGTGTGAACCAATCAGCAGCTCTCGTCGGGGCTCCAGGCTCAGCTGGATCACCTAAAGTAGGAAGGGTCCAGTAAGTGCGCTCCCCCGGAAGGAATGGGTCCCGCCCTTCAGACGGACCCACCGTTGCAAGGTCCACATTCTTCCAAGGATCTTCTCCGACATCATGAACATCAGAGTGTTTCCGGTTTACCCCTCCATCCCAATCTTCCTTAATTCCCTGTCTCTCTNCAGACGGACCCACCGTTGCAAGGTCCACATTCTTCCAAGGATCTTCTCCGACATCATGAACATCAGAGTGTTTCCGGTTTACCCCTCCATCCCAATCTTCCTTAATTCCCTGTCTCTCTCCTACAGGTTCTCCCCGAACTCCAAAAGTACTCGATCTAATCTCACTAGGCAACACTGGCTCTCCCCTGAACAGCTTCTGCCACTCACTCTGTCTAGTGTTTCTTAGCAATGAAGAACTTCCATTCCCTCGTGGCTCAGACTCTCCAAAGTGCGCGGTGCACCTACGGTCCTCGACATTGGCATTGATGGTTGGGAAGGGAGGTACATTAAGGAACGGGGTCCTATCTGGTTGAGGTAGTGGAGNCACCTACGGTCCTCGACATTGGCATTGATGGTTGGGAAGGGAGGTACATTAAGGAACGGGGTCCTATCTGGTTGAGGTAGTGGAGGAGGCGGAGGTGGAGGTTGCATAGGTACTGGGGTACCCTGAGGTGTTGTGTTCACTCTTGCAAGGTACACTTCTCGATTCCCAGGGGGCTCAGGAGTTCGATCTCTAAGTGGTTTCGCCGGAACCTCAGGCACAGAAGCAGATGAAGGTCGCAGATCCTNGTGTTGTGTTCACTCTTGCAAGGTACACTTCTCGATTCCCAGGGGGCTCAGGAGTTCGATCTCTAAGTGGTTTCGCCGGAACCTCAGGCACAGAAGCAGATGAAGGTCGCAGATCCTGCGCTGAGGGGGGTGATTGAGAGACATTCCAGTCTCTCTCCCAGGATTCCCACTCTACAGCTTGCTTGGCGGCTAGATAGCCCTCTTCGAATCCATGCTGATAAGAGACCGAAGTTTCATCANTGATTGAGAGACATTCCAGTCTCTCTCCCAGGATTCCCACTCTACAGCTTGCTTGGCGGCTAGATAGCCCTCTTCGAATCCATGCTGATAAGAGACCGAAGTTTCATCAGGCTTTGAGGCTAATCGTTCAGCAGGCGGACATGTTGTACTTATCATAGAAGGAGACACAAACCTACCGAGCCGACTCACCCCTGAAACACCCTCCGAAGCTTCAAAGTCCTTCAANTCAGGCTTTGAGGCTAATCGTTCAGCAGGCGGACATGTTGTACTTATCATAGAAGGAGACACAAACCTACCGAGCCGACTCACCCCTGAAACACCCTCCGAAGCTTCAAAGTCCTTCAAAGATCCCTGAACTTCCTGATTATCGTTTCCCTCATTTACCCCTTCAGCACCTACACCCGAACCTGCTGATCTCCAAGCTGCTTGACTCCGNAAAGATCCCTGAACTTCCTGATTATCGTTTCCCTCATTTACCCCTTCAGCACCTACACCCGAACCTGCTGATCTCCAAGCTGCTTGACTCCGCTCTTCCTCCAACTTGTCTAGGCGCTGCTGCAATGTAGTGTTCTGATGAGACAACGCAGAGTTCTGCTTCAGAAGAACTTCCATCAAATTCTTCATCTCGGTGATCACCATACGTTCCCCAGGTCGTAGACCCAGCTCGTCTGACGCNCAGAAGAACTTCCATCAAATTCTTCATCTCGGTGATCACCATACGTTCCCCAGGTCGTAGACCCAGCTCGTCTGACGCAGAAGGTGCCGTCAGCACCGCTCTCTCATTCTCTCTCGCAGCCGCTCCAGGTCCCAGGATTGCCGGTTCTCCCGTTGGCCGTGGCTGATCATCCACTGCCCTCATCTCAGTTGAACCACTAGACGTGTGTCCAGATTGCGAGTGTNCATTCTCTCTCGCAGCCGCTCCAGGTCCCAGGATTGCCGGTTCTCCCGTTGGCCGTGGCTGATCATCCACTGCCCTCATCTCAGTTGAACCACTAGACGTGTGTCCAGATTGCGAGTGTAAATCCAGGAACGCGGGTCGCGCCGCTGCCAACAAAGCCTCCTCACGAGCTCGTTGGGACCAAAAAGGATGGATCTGAGCTGTCTGCGCTTCCTGCACCGGAGGTGCAGCTTCTCCACTCNAATCCAGGAACGCGGGTCGCGCCGCTGCCAACAAAGCCTCCTCACGAGCTCGTTGGGACCAAAAAGGATGGATCTGAGCTGTCTGCGCTTCCTGCACCGGAGGTGCAGCTTCTCCACTCAAAACATTCTCATCAGTCACTGCCAGAGTCGATCCTCCAGCCTCCACTGCAGCAGACTCCCCGACATCTGCCTTCTTTGGTTTCCCTGATTCAGCTGCTTGACTTCCATCTTCAGCCGTTCCGTCCATCACAGCCGACAGATTTTGATCAGCAGCCGTCGTCGTCATTGCGATCCAAAGGCCCTCAGAGCGCCCTTGGGCTCATAACCTACGAATCTCAAAGACTAATCTGAAATGCTGGAGCGCCTCGTCGGACGCGTTTTTCCTGAGCAACAAAAGGCCTTCGTCGGAGTGAAAGTTGACCTGCGCGAACAGAGGAGAAGCTTACGCATAGGGTTTAGGGTTTAGGGAACATCTTAATATCAGGCCTCCTATAAGTTCAGAGGTGCAGTCTTTCGTTCGTTCAACAGCGTCGGGCTCTTTGGCAACATGTCCACGTGCACTAGCACAAAGAGACCATCCTCACTCAGGTATTGGTAGCCTACTTTCAGTGTGTCGTTCTATGTAGTCATCTATTACTAGCTATGTAAATTTGTGTGTAATACCTCGACCCTTCAGGTAGGGGCTTAGACCCCGAGCTCTAAACCCTAAACTCTAAACCCGAAGCCCAGAAACCTCAAACCCCTCGAACCAAAACCTCTATGCCGTATGCAGCCCTTGTAGGAGCCCTCAAAGAACCCTTACAGAAAAACATCCAAACCCGAAACCGAGCTGTCCTTTCGCATAGGAAGGTCTCTCAGCAAACTGCTAGTCCTCAAAGGAACCAACGAAATTTAGGGCTTGGGGTACCATACCCAAAGGCCCCAAAGTAGTTCCTTTTTGGGATTACCTTATAAATTTCTACATATGAACCCCCAAAAGGAACTACAAAAGGAACTACTTTAGGGCCTTTGGGTAAACCCTGCAAGCCCCAAGAGGTTGGGCTGTTGGGTGCTGTTGTTTGCATTCTGCTAAGGGCCCCCTTTTCAGGGTGTGACAGGCTTTGCTATTGCGGGCTTGGGCGTTCGGGTTAGGAGTCTGGGCATTGGGGGTTTAAGGTTTGGAGGGGCGAGGACGCAGTGCTTGGTGACTAAAACCTTAGGGTTTAGGGTTTAGGGATCCAAGAAACCTTTAGTGACTCGAGTGCTCGGGGCTTTCAGTTGTGAGGGCTCCACAGGCTCTTTTTGATTTTTTGGTATGAAGTAGGGTCTTCAGAAGTTTGTGGAGTGGTGGGCTAATGGAGGTGATTTGAAGGCTTTGTTTGAGGCAGGCGGCTTGCGCAAGTCCTTGTGTTGGATCAAGGGGCTTCAAGATCTTCACAGAGTCACTTGGAGGCCCCTCTGCCAATGACGCGATCGTCCCACACCGTGATACCTGAACCCTAAGCCCTAGACCATAAAGCCTTGAAGCCTCAAGCTCTATACCCTGAAGCCCTAGACAGCCTAGGACTGCGCCCTCATCAAACCCCCGGTCCTAAACCCTAAACCCCTAAACCCTTAAGTCCAAGCCACCAAACCCCATGCTCCTCGGTTTGGAGATTCCAAACACTCCAACGCTCCCCAATGCAGGTATGTTCCTTCAATAATACATGAACACGATGTTCTTTATGTTGCCCGGTTTATACAAGATCTATCCGAAGCCGAAGAACACTAGCTCCTTGCACTCTCCTGACTGCTATCCACATGTACTGCTATATGCTTACACCTTCAACCGTTGAATATCACAAGTGGGACCAAGCTGCAACCTCAAATCTCTCCAAAACATGCCCTGCAACATTGTAGATTCCTTACTGGATGAGCAGCAACAGCCGCCACAAACTAAGTAATCTCAGATCTGTTGGGTAGACACAGCCGCGGCACTGGAGCTGTGCAATCTTCAGGTTGATACCACCGCCATGGAGGTACAGCAGTTTCATCTTGCCGTCCTGCTTACGGCTTACCCTAACGGCCCAAGTGTCGAATAATCATACTCTCACCTACAAGTACGGAATAGCTCGGTCCTTACAGGGTTCTGCGGTATCTCTGGCCTTCTTCTGTGGCTAGCATAGCTTTGGGGTTTCGTTTTTGTTGCTTTTTAAGGCTTTAGGGGTTTAGGGCTTAGAGGCTAGGGCTTATGGGAGTTAGCATAGCTTTGGGTTTTAGTTTATTGTTTTGAGGCTTTAGGGGTTTAAGGGCCAGGGTTGATTTCATTAAGAAAAAGGACACAGTAAGGCAGCCCGGGGTCTTCGAGGGCAAACACGTTCTTCGTCAGCGAGCGAAGACTCTGCGTAGTGTTACATAACTACCCATAGGCTCCATAGTAATTCCGTTTTGGGACTACCTTATAGCATTCTAAATATGAATCACAAAAACGAACGACTATGTAGCCTCTAGGTATTCACCCGTAGCCTAATTGCATTGGTTTCCTTGAAGGGATCCTTTTAGGATTCCATCGGCCATCGGGTTTGGGGCTCATTACAGTCTTCCTCCTTGCCGGTCTCTTTGGGGCACAGGGTTTAGGCTACGCCTCAAGATAGTCAGTCTCAATAGTAGTTCTTTTTTGCAATTAGCGTGTTTTCATTTCAAGATCAAAAAAAAACTGGCCAGCCAAGCAACTGCAATGGAGACCTGAGGCAAGGTCCTAAACCCTGTAAGCCCCAAACCCTACACTATCAAGCCCCAAACCTAAACCCTGACCCTTGACCCTCGAAGATCCCCAAAAAGAACCAGATAATAGAATGCTTGCAAAAAACCTGCAAATCCACAAAACAAACACCTAAAACCTATAAGCCTATAAGGACTAAGCAAGTAAGGTTAAAAGTCCCTTAAGTAACAGTATAAATCTCAGTATACAGAAATGCTTTTGTTTTAAGCCCTAAACCCTACAAAACCCGAAACAAACACCCAAACCCTAAAAACCCCTAAACACTAAACCTACAACCCTAAACCCTAAACACTAAACCCTAAACCCTAAACACTAAACCTAGAACCCCAAAGCCCTACATCCAGCTCTGCCTTTCCAAAGAGCCGGCCCTCGGGCAGAGGGAACTCTCGGAGAGGCGGCTCCAGGCGTCGCGCCTCCGAGACTCTACGGTTGGGGTTTAAGGCTTAGGGCTTGGGGATTTAGGGTTTTTGTTTTTTGAACTCCTTTTTACATCTGCCTGATCCTCCCAAGCTGACATAAGGCACATATGCTCCAGGAGGGTTTGGGGTTTAGGGCTTAGGGTTTAAGTTTAGGGTTTTATGGTTTTAGGGTTTAGGGCTTTGGGTTTAGGGTTCCTTAAAGGGTTTCTTTGAAGGGTGCCCATAAGCTAGGGTTGGGTTCCTTCACGGGTTCCTTTCAACAGCTACAAGGCTTCCTTTAAATGGTTCCTTTGAAGACCTCCTCACAATGTGTCCATCAGGGTTCTATAGAGTCTTAGTGCAAGGGGTAATTTTAAAGGCTTTCTACAAGGGTTCGTATAGAGCATAAGGTGAAAGTTTAAACGGTAACTACAGGTGTAGTGGCTATCTCCGAGGCTCTGAAAAGAAACGAAGCGCTATGGCATAAAACCCCCAAACCTTCTGTGCTCAATGGGGATTAGGGTTGAGAGCCACAAAAATCTCTACTTGATGGAACTCTTTACAAAAGTCTTCAAAGGGTTCTCTTTATAAGACTTCAAGTCCGTTATAAGGATTCAAGAGGGAGACGCACCACCCTGAGATCTTAAGGCCGTTAACTCCAGGAGGTCAATAAAACCACGATGAGGGTCGCCTGTTTTGGAAATGGTCGTACCTATGGACCATCTGAGTAGTAGATACTATATGGGCTTATTAATGATTAGAATAGGATTCGGGGATCGTTTTTTATATAGCATAGTTAGACTCAGGAATCTTCAGGCTTCCTGGTGAAAGCCCTGTGGCCATAGAATCGAAAAGCCCAGAGCAAGGCTCATTATTGAAAGCCGCGACGAAGAAAGCTATGTTGCGGGTAACCTAACATGGGGGCCTTGATAAATAGAATAGGGTTTTGGGGGTATTGGTAAGTATATCTAGGCCCCTATGTTGTCGGGCTAGCGGAGGTTGTGAACCTTGGATTTTGAGACCCTTTGGGGCGAATGATTTTATGGTCTGAGGTTTGGGGTGGTGATTCGAAATTGCCCGGAAGGAGGGCGGGAGGGAGAGAGAGAGAGAGAGCGAGAAAACAAAACACAAATGCTGCGACCCTAGACGATCAAACGAAAGACACTCTAAAGCCGTAAGCCCCGCAATCCCACAATGCAACGAACAAAGACCGGGATGACCCATGACACACACATATCCGAAAGTCTTATCACATGCCGAACCCCAAACCCCGTAAACAAAGAACCCTAAACTAAAAGACCTGCGCTCCGAAACCCCTAAACCCCATACCCCTAAACCCCTGCGCCCCTGAACTGGGCTTTGAAGTAACCAGGGAGAAAAAAGTATAGAATTTTGTTTCCTAGTGGCTCCCTTTAAGTAACAGGTCCCAGAACAAGTATTGAAGTATGGTACTCCGAAGCCCAGTGAACCCCGGCAAGACCCTACAAGTTTCAGGCCTCCTCGGGGAAGTCCTGACAGGTTGCATTGTTGGCACCGAAACCCCCTTCAAAGGGGGACTTATAATCAAAGGCTCCCTTTAGGCTTCCTATAAGTGGGGTTAGGGTTTAGGGTTTAAGGTTTAGGGTGGTTTAGGGTTTAAGGTGTAGGGTAGGGTTCCTACAAGGCTTACTATAAACAAGGGACTCATGGGCTACCTTAAAGGACCCTAACCATAAAAACAGTCGTCAAAGATTTGCTAAACGTAAGGGTCTAGGTATACACCCCCAAATCATAACTTGGTGATATGGCATCTTGGTATGGTTCAAGATTGTTGGGGCTGCAATGCAGGGGCCTCGGAACAGTTGAACTAGGGCTTCTAACATTCGATACGGGTCTTCTGGCGGCCGTGTGTTCTAGTATAGGGGTCTTAATGGTTAGGATGGGTTGTTGAGATTTATAGAAAAACAAAAACTACCAAGGTGTTCTGATTTTAACCATTAGGCATTCTTCTCCTGCGACCATTATGTAGGTTTAGAGGCCTGCAGGAATTTTTGGGGTGTTGGGCTTAGCGTGTAATTCGTTGGCAATCTTCATTCTTACCACCTAAATCCGTGTTCTTAAACCCCACACCGTTGTCATGGTAGTCTCTCCCTCCACCCTTTCCGCGTCCTCGAGGAACTGTGGCCGAGGCTGCATGAGGACCTTTATTGTCTTAGGTGCTTCAAGCATCTGTAGGGTTGTTTAGCGGGGTTTGGGCTTCATAAAGTTTGAAGCATCTGTGCTTGAAGGATTCGTGTCAACCTTCGGAAGGACAGGAGTACAGGCTTGGGTGTTCTCTGGGTCTTGCCGGTCTTTAAGAGACTGTAATGCATGAAGGGGCAGTATGTTCAGGCTATCGTGTGGACACAACTCAACACTTGCATCTTCGGTTCAGATGCTAGACCGAATCCTTCTCGCACACGAACAAAGGTCATAAAGAACGTGGCATCCTCGGCTGAAGGCTTCCAGGTTTAGGGAAAAAAAGACAAGACGACTTCAAACTCCTGACCCCAACCCCATTATCCCGAGTTCTACAACTTTAGGCGCGGCCTTATAGACACCCCTTCAGAAACCCGAAAAGGACTCCTTTAAGGCTTCCTTTAAAGGACTCCGCATCAACAAAACCCTACAGGGGGTCCTTCCCCACTGGAAAAACCCTCAAAGCACCCTGATGACCTCGAACCCACGGAGTTGCCCTCAGGCTTCGTTTAGGGTTTAGGGTTTAAGGTTTAGGGTAAGGTTCAGGGTTTAAGGTTTTAGGGTTTAGGGCCAGTTTAGGGTTCAGGGCTTATCGGATGTATATGGGTAGTTTTTTGCATTAGGGTCCCTTGATTGTAAGGTGTCAACAAGAAATCCACATTTAGATGCCTACCCATAAGTTTGCAGGCTTGAGGGTTGAGAGTTTAGGGCCTTATTACTTGCTGCTATACAACTAAACCCTGCACCTTAAGCCTCTAACCCCAACGCTTACCACCCAAAAAACAACTCCCTTTAAGGGATCCTTCGTGGGTAGTATAGGGTTCCCTTTAAGGTAGACTAGGGCTTAAGGGTTTTAGGGTTTTAGGGTTTCCTCCATAAACCCTAAACCCAAAACCCAAAACCCTAAACCCTAAGCCCTAAACCCAAAACCCAAAACCCTAAACCCTAAGCCCTAAACCCAAAACCCAAAACCCTAAACCTTAAGCCCTAAACCCTAAACCCTAAACCCTAAGCCCTAAACCCTAAACCCTAAACCTTAAGGGTTTTAGGAACAACGGAGGAAAAGGCACCTGAGCCCAGGAAATGCGCCGACGGGGCCCCGAAAGGCGAAGCCGAACCTCAAGAAAGTTCAGAGTTTAGGGTTTAGGGTCTAGGGTTTAGGGTTTAGGGTCTAGAGTTTAAGGGTTAGGGTCTAGGGTTTAGGGGTTAGGGTCTAGGGTTTAGGGGTTAGGGTCTAGAGTTTAAGGGTTAGGGTCTAGGGTTTAGGGTTCAGAGTTTAGGGGTTAGGGTCTAGAGTTTAAGGGTTAGGGTCTAGGGTTTAGTCTAGAGTTTAGGGTTTAGGGTTTTATAGGGTTTAGGGTTTTATGGGGTTTAGGGTCTAGGGTTTTATAGGGTTTAGGGTTTAGGGGAGGACCAAGGTGGCCCTTGCAAGAAACCTATAGTTCATTGGTGGGATAATATTCAAAAGTTCAGTGGTATATATTCCTTATTATTTGGTTGAAGTACCCTTAAAAATGAAAAAATGATACCCAACTATGACAAAGAAACACTCACAAAGACTAGTGTTGTTTCGGTGTCTTCACGAAGCGCGGACTCTGTCCGTGCAGACGGACGGTGAGCACAGTCAACCAAGGAAGCAGCTACTGCAGTGCAATGCCTCCAGGAAGGTACTATTAACGGATTTTGGAACCACAATAATAAGACAGTCGTGCTTCGACTTCATCAAACGAAGGGCACGACGAAGCAAGTGGGCGAGCCCACGCCCTACCCTGAAACTTAAATCCCTAACTTACAAACTCAACCTTTGTACGAATGGCTCTGCCTTGTAGCTGGTGCCCTCGATGGCACCTTCGCTGGCGCCATCAATGCACCTGAAGTTGATGTCTGGGAGGTTTGGAATTTAAGGGTTTAGGGCCTTTGTAGAATACCGTGTGGGATTAGTTCGTTTCGCTTGCACGGGGAGTTTCAAAGCACCGACCTCAACCTTGACTTCCAGTAAGTCAACCTTGGGAAAGGCTTGTCGCTCCATGACCGCAGGAATAAGCTGGCCTTGCAGCTGCCAAGCCAGAGGGTGACCCTCTGTCATGGGCAAGTTTTCAGGTATCACTGTGACAACAGCGCTCAGAAGGAACAGATTTTTTGCAACGAATTGTCATCCCGGGTAATTCCTTCTGCCAAGAGCAAACGACAATCTGTATGAGGCACCTTCTAGCACCTTCTCACCCCAAGCATGTGCCAGTTCCCATTTAAGGGCTTACGATGGCTTACGGGTTTGTAAAGATTTAAAAGGGTTGCACAAGGGTAACATACTTCAATATATATATATATATGTACATACTTATACATGTATATTTATATACATATGTGTAAATGTATACATATATATGTATATATAAATACATATCTATATATATATATGTATGTATAGATGCAGGCTGTAGTGCTAGGCTACACCATGGTTAGGATCCTATGAGAAGAAAATGAGACAACCAAAAGGCTACAATTCAGGATCTACGTGCAGAGGCACTTGGACACTCGGGGTCTAACTTACTTTAAGATGAAAACCTGTCGTGTGGAGTCTAGAATCCGTTTCCAGGTACAGGAGGAGGGTTCATGCCAAATTTTTGCACCCCCCCCCCCTCCAAGCCTTCACCCTCAACGGTTTAGGCTAAGTTGGCAACTCGCCTTTAGGATGATTATACTTGTACCAAAAGAATTTTGGAATTTTGGGAGTATATAGGCATTTTGACCTTCAATTCCAACTCCTATCTAGTCCGAAAAATTGAAAAGGCGGCTAGGAATACGGATTCCCACCTAAGGGCGAACCCAGTAAGTTTGTGCTTGTTCTAAGTAATTATTTTTGCGACATATTCATATAACCATTTGGCCCCTGAGGCTCAGTAAAGATCCTGACCTCCCAAGTTTCTGAAATCCCCATGGTAGGGCCTCTAGTTCCTCGTCCATACGTACTTTAACCCTAAAGCCCTAAAACCTATACACCGTAAATGACTCAGCCGGGGTCCTTAGACAAGGCACCAAGTAAAGTCACCGTCGTCTGGGCCCACAATTCGTGCCGACCTTGTGGCAGGCAGCAGAAAGGAAGCATTCATTGAGTTCAGGATTCAATTTAGAAACTCGAAACATGCCCCATAAACCCTAAACACTCCCGAAACCCGAACCCCCCCCCCCCAAATTATAGTGCGTTAGGGCTTTATGCGTTTAGTGGTTTGGGCGATTCAGGTTTCGAGCTGAAGGATTCGGCATTTAGGGCTTGGTGTGCTTGTCATGCTTTTTTTCTTTCGGATGATCTCCTTAGTTGCTGAGTTCATAAGCCCCAAAAAGTGTACACTTTTAGTTTTCTAGTGGGTAATATTCGCCAAAAAAGTGTAAAGTGTATCCACTCAGCTACTAAGTCTCCGGCACGAGGCATGTTATTTCGTGGTTCGGGGTTTAGACTTGAGTGTCTTGGGGTTTACCTAGAGGCTCATACCCTACCCCTTTTTTAGGGCGCCTACTTTTCAAGATAACAGATCCTAACCATAAAACTAGGTATCCTAAAGAAGGGGTAGGCTATGAGCCTCTAGGTAGGATTTAGAATTTTCACGGGCTGAAGGTTTGGAGGATTCGGGTTGGGTGTGCAGAGGAACGCATGTTGAGCCAGGCTGAACCCTGCAAGGGCCCGTAGTGGCTTGGGGTCGAGCGGTTCAGGAGTTCGGGGGATTTAGGGTAATATAGGAGCCATCATAATTAGAATAGGGTTTTGGGGTCTATTATACCATAATTATACTAAGGAACCCGCAAAATAGTCTAGGTAATTATCTAGGCCCGAATATCAGTGGCTTGGGGTCGCAGGGTTCAGGAGTGCGGGGGATTTAGGGTATAGCGGGTTCAGGGTGTAGGGGTCCAAGGATTCATCTATAGATTTCCCAGTAGCCCCATAATAATTAAGGTACCCTTTTTCCTAGTATATGGTTCTAAAAAGGGGACAAAAGGGTGCTACTGCCCAGCCACGAAACCTCGGGAGCAAACTACCTTTCACCCCAAGTAGTGCGGCCCCGATTGCTAAAAAAACGTAAATCCTGTTTTTAACAAAACGACCTAGAGCCCAGCACTCGTATGGACCCCTCGGCCCTTAAAACTGTGTGAACATGTAGCCATTTGGCAATTTGGGTGGGTGCTGACCAAGTGTCTGCCCAAGACCATCCTTCACCTCAAGAAATGTTTGGGCATAGGCTGTTGCGGACGCGAATGACGGGCTTCTGAGGGCTTACCTAAATTCTCCATTGTAGTTCCTTTTTGGGGTTACGTTATGGGATCCTAAATATGAAGCTGCTTAAACCAGGAAAGAACTACGATGTTGACTTTCTATATAGGTATGTGGCTGCCCGGGGCTTGGGCTTAGGAGAGTTTTCAGCTATATAATTAGGTTTTGGAGGGGGGATAGCTTTTCGTTCCACCCTCTGGGCTTTTCTCTACATCAGGGTCCGATTGAGGGTCCTTATGTACAAGGGTGCCTTATTTAGGGTTTAGGGTGCCTTTTTTATACTGTTTTGGCGACCCTCAAAAGACCCTAATTCAGAGAACTACTCATATGTCGGCACTCCCTCAAACTTAAACCCTAAACCCTAAACCCTAACTGGGCCCGTCAGCGGTTTAGGGTTTCGTAGGGCCCGGCCAGGCCCTCGAACTCTTGATCCGGGTTCTTTACACAAACCGCTGCCATCGTTCCTCATATATCTTCGTGTTTAGAGTCTAGGGCTTTAGGGTTTTAGGGTTTTAGGTTTCAGGCTTCATGGTGTGGGGTTTACGGGACTGGGACACGGAGGGCTTAGGGAAGTCTGAAAGAATGCTTTTATGTTCTTACGGGTTATAGAGACTCCAGACACCAGCCCTTGCCGAACTCCAGAGGTCCAGTTATCACATGGCACTTAGCCCCAGCGGCCCGTCCTCCGTCTGGTTCTTAGTAGGGAATGGGGGAATGGTTATGGAGACTGCTTTTGGGGATTATGTGGGGACTTCTGTAGGGATCCATTCGCCCATTCCCTAATAAGCACCAGACAGTTGATGGGGGTCCTTACCTCAGAGTTTCTAGACCCTCTAGACTCCCAGGGCGCACCCTGAGGGGAAAACATGGATTCCACGACCACTCGGCTAACATAGGGGTTTGTAATTGGAATTGGGTTTCGGCCTCAGAAACATTATTGGACATTATTGCTAGCCAATCGATCCCTATATACTAACACTACAGGGACAAGCCCTGTACACCGTAAACCCTAAGCACAAAACCATGTGTCCTCACTACCCAAAAATGACGAGCCCTATACCCTGGAACTGAGCCCTGACCCCCTAAAACTCTGAAGCCCTAAACTCGGAAGCTCCAAACCACTGGTTTAGGGTTTGAGGGTTTAGGGTTTAGGGTTTAAACCCTAAACCCTAAACCCCTAAACCCTAAACCGCTAAACTCTGAAGCTCGACCCCTTGCTGAGCAAGGCCAGGGACGGGATGTACTCGCCGCCTGCAGTCGCCGTCCAGGACGAAGTGGAAGCGTGCAGAGAGGCTTGAATCCAGAGAGATGGTATAGAAGTACTCACCTTCCGGATACAGTATAGGGTTGAGGGAATAATGGGTTTAGGGCCTAGGGTATAGTATGGAAGTACTCACCTTCCATGATTAGGTACTTGGGCCCTTGAGCTTAAAGGAATGGTACAGAATACAGAGCTGCTTGCGTTGCCTTTCGTTTATTTCGTATCGGACCCGCAAGGATGCAAAAGTGTTCTAGACTTCTCCTGCAGGTAAGGCTACGCTTTAGGGTTTGTGATTTAAGGTTTAAGGTTTAGAGTTCTGCCAAACGATACCAAAGCTTATGTGTCACCTCAGAGTCGTTTTTAGCCCTCAACCTTAAACCCTAAACCCCTAAACCCTAAACCCCTAAACCCTCCCTCAACCTAGGCCTACAGCACACCAAACTTGCCTCGGAGCCCTAGCCCTGCGCCCTGAAACCTTAACTCTACAGCTTAAGCCCTAAAACCCTGGAACCTTAAACTCTAAACCCTGAACCCTGAACCCTAAACCCCTAAACCCTTAAACCCTTAAACCCTAAGCTCTAAGCCCGCAAACCCTTAAAACCCTAAACCCTGGCCAGATGCCAAGACCACATTTGCGCGCTTCCAGGGAACCTCCTATGGGCCGCAGAAGCTGCAGGCCAGTGAAGTTGTCCCAGGAGCCCATAATGTAGAGCTGTCCTGCTCATAGGTCGTGAGGGTTTAAGGGCTTAGGGTTGGGGGTTTACGATATAGGGTTCAAGAGTTTTGTGCGTAGAGTTTAGGGTTTGGGGTTTGGGGTATAGGGTTTAAGGGTTTAGGGTTTAGGGTTTAGGGTTCCGCTCATAGGGGTTTGTGTGGTGTTTGGTTTAAGGCTATTAAGGGTTCAGGGTTTAGGGTATAGGGTTTAGGGTCCTGCTCTAGACCCAAGAGTAACCTAGGCATAAACAGGGTGCCCTTCTGGGTTCAAAGGGGCTTAGAAGGGAAGCCAAAACACCAGATAAAGGAATAGTAGGGGCCCACTCTGTATCCTGGTGCGCATAGGTGTTTAGGGTTTTTGGTTTAGGGCGTTTCGTACATGTGGAAATGAATATGTTGTTTAATCCGCCCCAGTATGGAATGGGCCTTAATGACTCGAATCGGGGCTCGGAGGAGATTGTACCACGACTAGAATAAGGAGCCCGAGCGAATCATGTAGGTACTTACTCAAGCCCCTGTAGTATGTCGCTCTTGGTGGAGCTTTCAGGGTTCGGCAGATTTGGATACCCCTAAACCCTAAACCCTAACCCCTAAACCCCTACACCCTAAACCCTTAAACCCCTAAACCCTAAACTCCTAAACCCTAAACCCTAATCCCTTAAACCCCTAAACCCCAAAACCCAAGACCCCTAAACCCGAAACCCTAATCCCCAAACCCGAAACCCCCTAAACCCTAGACCCCTAAACCCGAAACCCTAAACCCCAAACCCCTATCGCAGTCGTCAGCAGCTGGTCCCGCAGCTTCCTCGATCCCCACAAACCCCGCGGGCTTCGCCACTTTCACTGCTCCCAGCCCTTCCTATCAGGTTTTTGTTTCAGTGTTTTGAGGGTTTAGGGTTTAAGCTTTTATAGGGCTGTTGTTTTGAGGGTTTAGGGTTTAAGCTTTTTCAGTGTTTTGAGGGTTTAGGGTTTAAGCTTTTTCAGTGTTTTGAGGGTTTAGGGTTTAAGCTTTTATAGGGTTTAGGGTCTTAAGAGTTTCGGGCTTGGGCTTTTGAAGGGTTTAGGGTTTTAGGGTTTTGGGCTTAAGGGATGTGGGGGGCCTCGCAGTTACACCCTGGACCTTCAAAGATCCCTACCGCTTTTCCGAAGTTGTTTACTCACGGAATGTTCCTTCTATGTCTACTCGGTTTGATCAGAAGAATGGTAGAAGGCATTTTCATCCACTAGACCCACTAGACCCCAGCCAACATTCAATCCCAAAACGCCAATCCTCAATCCCGGCGGTCACAACTCGAACCCTAAACCCTGACCCCGAGAAGAACATAAAGCCCTAGCCCACGCACCATGAACCCCGCAAGTGCCCCAAACCCAAACCCTAAACCCTCAACCCTTATTAACCCTAAACCCTAACCCTAATGCAACGCCTCAGCCCCGCTCCCTCAACCCTCCAAGCCCAGTATGCTCGCTGACGTTCTTTGCGTCGGCCGCTTAAAAACAATTCTCGGCGAAGCGGCTTTCGAAACTTACCACTGGGCCCTACACCCAGCATGCTCTCGGACTTTCTTTGCGTCGGCCGCTTAAAATCAATTCTCGGCGAAGCGGCTTTCGAAACTTACCACGGCCCTAAACCCTAAACTTGAGTTTAGTCCCTCATCCACAAACCCCAAGACTCCAAACCCCCTCTGATGGACGAAGACAGAATGAACCAGGGCAGATCCTAAACCCCTCTAAACCCTAAAGCCCTATAAACCCTAAAGGCCCTAAACCCCAAACCCTAACCCCCAAAACCCGAAAAATCCTAGGTACCTTCGGTTATCTACCCTAAACCCTAAACACTGAAGGCTCTAAGCACTAAACCCGTAAACCCTGAAACCCTGAAACCCCAAACCCTAAAACCTAAATCCTACACCCTAAACCCTAAACCTTAAACTCAACCCTAAACCCGAGTTTCATACCTTCGGTTATCTACCGCAGGCTGCAGTCGCAGCTCACGGCAGGAGGGACTTCAGCTCGAAGGTTTCCCACACCTTGCCTGGGTTCTTGTTAGGGGATAGGGTTTAGGGTTTAGGGTTTGGGGATTTAGGGTTTGGGGTTTAAGAGTTTAGGGTCTTAGGGTTTAGGGTTTGGGGCAATAATAAGGAAACCATATTGTAGATCCTTACTATGGTAAACTAAATTCCTTAACATGAACCCAGTTGCCAAAGCCAGCATCCTTCTCCACCAGAGTGTCCTGTATGGGGCATGGATCGGCGCACCATGGGCTACCACCTATCCATCTATCGATCTATCTATCTTTATGTGTATGTATGTATGTATGTATGTATGTATATATATATAGAGAGAGAGAGATACAGAGAGAGAGAGAGAGGGAGGGACAAAGAGAGTCAACACGTGTATGGAGATATGCAGCTGTTACCGCTATTTCAGCAACTAGCTCAATGGGATTGGACGGGGGTCAGACGACCTGTCCAAGTACGATGACTATCATTTCGCAGGTTTCAGGGTGCTCCTTGACAGGGGTTTTACGGGTTTCGGGGTGATTCTTGAGAGGGGCTCTGCACGTTTCAGGGTGATTCTTGAAAGGGGTTTTAGAGGTTTCAGTGTGCTTCCTAAACCCCTAAACCCTAAACCCCTAAACCCTAACCCTAAACCGCTTTACAGGTGTCAGGATGTAGGTTTGTAGGATTCTAGGAGTTATTGTTTGGTGCCGCGAAACCATCCCCGAGCCTGAAGTTTTCCAAGTCACCGAACTTACGGCTTAGGGTTTCTAGGAGTTACCCAGGGGCACGGTTTAGGGTTTAGGGTTTAGGGAGTTACCCAAAGGCCCCAAAGTAGTTCCTTTTAATTGGGATTACCTTAAAAAATTCTAAATATGAACCCCCAAAAGGAGCTACTTTGGGGCCTTTGGGTAGGAAGTACGAGGTTGAGCATGGCAGTGCGCAGGTTGTAGGTGCATAGGCTGTGCAAACGTTCATGGTGCCGGTCGATGAGGGTGTGAACCTATGATGAATGCATGTGAGGTACAGCAGCTACCCAAAGAGACCAATGTACCTTTAAGTTAAAAATGGAGAGACGGCCCTAAAGAAGATGTACTTTTACCGTGTCAAAGTACAGCAGTCTACCTAGATGCGGCAAGCTAGTGAACACAGTCATTAGCCCCACACAGTAATTCCCCAAAAGGCGGCAAGTGTTCCTCCTGCTGCTCATGAATGAAGCACGGACACGGAGCTGAAGGCTAAGGTTGTAGGATTCATACCTTTGCAAGGACCCTGATATCGAGCCTTCTTCTCTGATTAGGATCCGAAGCATACATGCGATGATCACATTTAACTTTAAGGGTCAAAGGCATTAGGGCCGAGACCCTACTCCTACACCCTAAACCCCTGAACCCTAACGTAGGGGAGGTAATAATTAGAATAGGTTTTTGGGGTTCCTTATTGTAGCTATAGTATACTATACCCCAAAACCCTAGTCTAATGAAGAAGGCCCCTACATTAAACTCCAAACCCACGTGCCTCAGGCCCAAACTGGAGCTTCGTGCCGTCATCGCGCACCCCCATGCCTGTTGTAGCAATGCGCTAGGGGCTCAGGGAATCCGCAGGGTTCAGGCTTTAGGGTTTAGGGATCTTTCGGGTGGGGCCATTTGGGAGTTTCCGAAAATTAGGGGTACCTTATTTGGGGTCCTTATAATAAGGATCCTACTATCTAGGGTACTATAATAGGGTCCCCCATTTTCAGAAACTCCCATTTCGGCCTCTAAGACTTTAAGGCACCTCTACTTTTCACTTCTCATCCTGCCTACTCGGATTTCCTTTAATGTTTCCTTCAAGTGGTAGCATTTCAGGCACATTTAGGATATGGGGTGGAGGATTTGAGGAATTCATGACTCTAAACCGACTCTAAACCCATAAACAGAAAGCCTAAACCTTCAATGATTCAGGCCCCCTTGCTCTGCTGTTTTGGTCCTAGGTGCAGCCGTTATCTGTCCAGGAGGTCTTCTTCACGGGCGCCGCCCCGGGCTTCCAAGAGGGCAAATGGAAGAGGTAGCAGTTGTGATAGTCCTGTGTTTGGGTTTAGGGTTTAGGGCTTAGGGTTTAGGGTTTAGGGTTTCGCGGCGGTGGGGGCTGTTTGGGGCCAGGGTTGTTAGAGTTTAGGGTCTGGGGGATTCTGGTTTTTGCGGGTTAGGATTTGGATGTGTAGCTGTTTAGGGGTCGAAGGGTTACCAACCCTAAAAAGAATATGATTTCGGGACAAGATGCAGTATCAGAGCAACAAAGAACGAATGCTGCCACTTCCTGTTCAAGCACATCCAGTACCATAAGCTTGGGTGCTTGGAACGTCTGGGTCCTCTTCTTTGCGGCTTTGGTTCTCGCAGGCATGGATCAAAACCCAATCGCCGTGGCCTTGCAAAGCAGGAGTGGAGTGCAGCACTTTAAGCCCTAAACCCTAAACCCTAAATATAGGCCCTATAGGGTTTAGGCACCCTCTGGGGAAGATGGGGTCTCTTGGGCCTACCTTTGGTAGGGTTTCGGGTTTGTGGCTTAGGGTTTAAGTCTCCATTCCAGTTCCGTTTCGGGGCTAAGCAACTTTGTGTGACCTCAGGGTTCTAGGCCCAAAACCCTCAACCCTAAAGCCACTTACTTCCCAAATACCCAGTATGATAAACGGCTCAACCTTTCAGAATACGACTACCTGGAGACGAGGGCAGGCTTGTCAGTGTGCCCCTAAACCCTGTCGTGGTAAGGACCTACTCTGCCTTTTGAAAGCATCTAAAGTTGAAAAGTTTGCTTCTAAAGCACTCAGACCACGGAGACTTCAGGGGTTTAGGGTTTAGCGGTTTAGCGGTTGAGGGGTTTAGGGTTTAGGGTTTAGCGGTTTAGGGGTTTAGGGTTTAGGGTTTAGGGGTTTAGGGTCTGGGGAACCTGAACCCTCGTGTGCAGTCGACATTCCGGTGTGACCTCAAGCCTTAGGGCGTACCATGTACCATCGGGGCCTTAAGAACTAAAACAGGGTTCCTTTAAAGGCTTCCAGAAAACTTACTATAGGGGTTCAGGGCTTAGGGGCGTTGATTATTAGAACTGTTTTTTTTGGGGGGGGTATGTGATGCGAACATTCTCTTCGGGACTGCGTTAAGGGAACTTGGACAGAAGGCTCTGTGAAAATAGATCTCCAAGCTTTACGGGGTCCAAGGTTCGGGGCTAGGATTGAGTATTAGGGCCCCCAAAAAAGCACATAAGCAAAAATTAGGATAGGGATATCCCATATAAACCCCCTTATAATCAAGCCCAATAAAGTAGGGATCTCCCCATAAAATGCTTATGCTTATATGCTTTTTGGGTCCCTGAAGTATGGGGCTGCTATTTGGGGTTAGGCTTAGGTGTGGTGTACGGTGTCGGGCTCAGGGCCTGGGATGTTATTGCTCCTTTAAAGGGATCTATAAGGGCTCCTCTAAGGGTTCCTATAAGGGATCTATAGTGTCTATAGCGTTTAGAAAGTTAGGGGTACCTTATTTTGGGCCCTTCTAACCAGGATCCTACTATTTAGGGTACCATATTAGGATCCCCTTTTCGGAAACTCCCAGCTGCAGCCCCCAAACACACGAAATGAGAGGTGATGAACTCGCAATTGAAGGTATAAGGGTTTTCGGCTCATGGTTCAACCCCTAAACCCTTAAACCCTTTAAATCCTTAAGCAGTTAAACCCCAAAGACAGAAGTTCAAATTAGGAATATCCCTTCCAGTCTAGCTTAAGCTACCAAAAATTCCAATTTTGTAGGTTCTCATCACAAGGCTTGATAAGGAATTTATAGGGGCCCTACAAAAAAAGGTAGGTTCTGGTAGGTTAAGGGAAGGTTCTTGAATCCACAATTTGCACGTAAGGCCCGCTTGGGCTGCAGCCTTAAAGCCTCAAGTGTCGGGCTCGGCCTTGGTTTTTATGTTCCTCCTGCTTCCGAAGATTCGCCCTGATTAAGCCCTCAGCCTTTCAGCTTCTTTGAACCCTAAACCCTAAACCCCAAAACACCTAAACCCTAAACCCTAAAACACCTAAACCTCTAAACCCTAAAGCACCGAAACCGTAAACGCAACCCTAAACCCTAAAACACCTAAACCCTAAACCCTAAAACACCTAAACCTCTAAACCCTAAAACACTTAAACCCCTAAACCCTAAAACACCTAAACCTCTAAACCCTAAAACACCTAAACCTCTAAACCCTAAAACACCTAAACCTCTAAACCCTAAAACACCTAAACCTCTAAACCTCAATTGCTGAAGCCTACACCCCTAAGCCGCTGAACCCTGGAGTCCCCTGCTGTTTAAGGGGCATATCCTTCAGGCGCTACACGGTGCGCTTAGAATAAGGTATGGGTGTTGGGTTTAGGGTTTAGGGCTTGGGGGCATGAGATACTATAAGATACTCTAAGATCCTAGATGATACTGCATTTTAGTATCACCCACCGACACAACTCGAGTTTGCCAAGGGTCGTGAGCTGCCCGTGACGATCTGCAAGGGGTAACAGAGAAAACAAAGGAAGTGTCAGTGGGGCCTTATGCCAGCTTCAGGTGGGTTCTGTAACTATAGGGTGCTATTTCGCAATTCTCTAAATTAAGCTCGTTTTAGGGTCCCTTTTCTCAGGTTGCCGTGACATTTTGGGGACCAAAAAAATGGCCCCCTAATTTAGAAAACTACACAGACTATACACAGAATACGGTTGTATGGGGTTTCTTGGCTTGGTGGGGTTCAGTAAGTATTTGTCGGCGTTCGTGGTGTGTTGGGGTTTTCGGGGATTTCTTCTGAAGCTCGATATCCTTAAAAGCCCTGAAACCCAACCGTGGGCCCTAAACCTTAAACCCAAAACCATCTTAGCAGTAACCGCTACAACAACCGTGGCAGCAACCCTTAGTGGATCCCTTTTTGGCAACCCTTGATAGGAATCCACAGAGGACCCAAAAGCTGAAGCCCATGCTTTCAGCGAGGTGCAAGTTGCTCGGGGTTGAAAGACTTTTTGATCTCCTCGACAGTGTTGGCCTCAGAGCTTTCTTAAGCGCTTAAGTGGGGTCTCGAGATTCGAGGATTAAGGATTCAGGGATTTGAGGCTTTAGGGCTTTGGGGTTTGGGCTTTATCAGGTTGTAGAGTGTAGTGCTTAAGGGCTGTAGAATGGTGTAAGGCTTCAAAAGCTTGAGCACATGTCTCTTGCGGGGCAGATTTTGCACTCATGTCATTATCCCTCAACGCTAAACCACAAACCCTCTCTAACCCGAAGCCGCAGGCGTTCCCTAAACCCTAAACTGCAAGCCCTATAAACCCTGCTTGAAAGCCCAGAAAGTCCCATAAACGCTAAACCGAACCCCAAACTCGAGCATTTATTCCTAAGCACCTCCGTGGCTTCCAGCATCCCAAGCCGAAGGCTCCGAAGATTCCATCTGTTTAGGGTTTAGGGGTTTAGGGCTCATAGGTCTACGGTTTAGGGGTTTAGGGGTTTAGGGGTTTTAAGGGTTTAGGAGTTAAGGGTGTAAGGGTTTTAGGGTTTAAGGTTTAGGGATTCGGGGTTTAGGGTTTGAAGGTTAGGGTTAGGGTGGCTAGGGCTTCGGGATTTCGCAAAGGCTCGGATTTGTTTTGGCAAAGGGTTTAGAGCCCTGGCCAGACGGTCAGACCTCACCCCTTCTTTATGGTACCTAGTATTATGGCTGGGATCTGTTATCGAAAAGGGGCAGTGTATGACCATAGAGGTGTGGCTGCAAAGAGCCACAGAATTACGGGCTTTTGGGGCCAAAGACCTGGATAATGGGCTGTGTTGAGTCTCAGGATAACTATCTATCGATGTATCTACCTCTATATCTATCTACCGATGAACCATGAAGAACCAATCTAAATCTTATCTATCTAGTTATCTGTCGGAATATCTATCTGTCTGTCTATATGTATACATATGTCTCTATCTATACATGTATATATACATACACACGTACATACGTAAAGGACCCAGGCCCCAGATTCAAGGACCCTGCCCAAAGACCCTTATATAGTTCATAACACAACCCTTGTGATACCCCATGGGGTAATCGCCGGATGGGACGCCAAAGTGAAAAATGAAGACTCCCAAATCATCAGCCTGCTCTGCAGGGTTGAGGGTTTAGGGTTTAGTTTTTTTGGGGTTTAGGGTTTAGGGTTCAGGGTTCCAAGCTTGCTCTGCACCATGGCCAAGCAGGTCGAAACGAGGTTGGTGCCAAAGAACACCCTCTTTGGTAACGGAAGTTCAGTGGCTCCTGCCAATGTTTCCACTTAGCCAATGGAGGCTGTTGGTCGACGTCCACGCACTGACTGCGCTCCTGCAGGCACATCTCATGGTCAATGGCGCAGAGCCTGTCGATTGAGCCCATGTCATCCGTGAGTCTCAGCAGCAGGTTGCTAGGGTTCCCTTAGAAGCGCCGGCATCCAGTTTCGGAAAAAAGTGAAAGAAATGCCGTAGAAGAAACGGCAAGTGATGACCGCTTTAGAATTTAGGGTTTAGGGTTATGGTAGATGATACGGTAGAACTAGCCTGAACATACGAAGCTTTGTGACGGGTGCACCTAGCCCGAAAAGCTAGGGATCTTGCGTGTCCCTTTCGATCGACAGCGTACAGTAGAAGCCCCAAAGTTGGAAACCCAATAGCCTCAATCCTGAAGAGTAATGTACAGGGAATCCCAGCACTATTTGGCCGTAATCCGGTTTCCAACTTGTTGGGTTTTACTATATACCTATAAACGTGCGGCCCAGTTTGGGTACTTGCTGCTTCAGGCCCACACCCGAATTCGCTGAGATCCCAAGGCACATACGTGGGAAGTAGGTGTACCCAGCCGGTCTTCGATGGGATTTCGCCGGGGCTTGGACTGAATTTCGTTACCAGTACCGTAATTACCCCTGAGAAACCTGGACACTGAACAGGTGCATCCTCGTCCCAGGTGCATCCTGGTCCTAAATTGTTTTAGGGAGGGTAGTTTGGGGGGGGCCCATAAGACCACATAACCAGCCGCAGACCCCCAGATGTTAAACCCACACCTTAGTCTATACACCCTATACCTCGTGATCCTAAGACTCAAAGCAGCCAGTGCAGTAGGTCTTTGGTTGTAAAGGCTGCGCGTATGAGTTGAACCCGAAACCGCAAATACCACATCCTAAACCCAGTCAAGCCCCCCCGCCCCCTACTGCTGCAAGGACCACATGTTGACACACTCCCCAACTACCTTGAGCACTGAACCCCCTATAAGACCACATAGATCACATCGAATATCTGCGCATGATCCCTAGGCCCTAGAGCCCCATCTCAACCGGAACACCTAAACATTCCTTGTGAAACCTGTTTTCTTCGGGCTGTGGGTCAACAAACGGTCCTCAATATTTAGAATACGGTTTTCGGGCATGTTATAGTAAATGTGTGAAAGAGCAATAAAGAGACACCGTCCCTAAACCCTACCTTAACCCTGAAGAACCTACCTTTTTAGGGTTCCTTATTATGATTTCCTTATATAGGTCCTTAAGAAGGTAGGTTCTTCAGGGTTAAGGTAACTCCTGCACCCTAAACCCTAAACCCTGAAGCCCAAAAAGCTCTGTGTCTTTGCAGCAGAGCAGCAACGACAGCACTCAGCGTGTCACCGTCTTTGAGGCCAGCCTCCATGATCCTTGGGTAACATTATGAAGTCTTATGTTTCCCAAATATGTTTAGTTATTATGAAGTGTTGTCATTGTTATTGCTGTTCACTGCAATTAACTACTAGTAGGTATGATTAACAGTGGTTATTACTATTGTGTATTCATGAATAACCTTAAGCCTTATCCGTTTCCTAGTATATGACCATTATACGGATAATTTTTAATAGTGGACCTTCGCACTTCGAACAAACAGACATCAAGCTTACAACCCCTTGAACGAAGGGTTCGGGTTCTCACAGTCAGAATAGTTTTCCTTCGAGGGTTTCTTTAAAAGGTTTTCTTTGCAGCCCTCTATAAGGTACGATTGAACCCTCCGGATACTTCGGTAAGGGTTTCAGGGTTTGGGGTCGCGGGGTTAAAGGTTCTTACATTTTCAGGCGTTGAGGGCATGGGGCCTCTTGCAAGCTTTCAGGTTTCGGGGCTCTGGCTGAACGATAGCTCGACTTCAACTGAAGCCTACTTCGTGCAATTGCAAGGGCACGTATCACGTATCCTCTTCATCCTAAAACCTAAATGCTTAAACAAAGGCCATGTCCAGTTTTAGCGACCTTCTCGGTTCTAAGGAATGGCGGCTACTGAGATGGGCTGATTACATAGGACAGGGTTTGGGGGCTGAAAACACTCATATAGAAGATGTTTATGCGAAGATCAGTATCAGCCATTCAAACCCTGTATTAGGGCTTATCAGGTGTGCGAAGGTGGGCTAAGAGGAGCCGCACCAACACGGATATTTAGTTATAAAGCAGCTATCCTGGACCATCCGAGTAGATGCTATGCTTACTGCCCGGTTCCCAAACCAAAGACCTAACACGCCAGAACCCCGAACCGAAGCAATGACAAGGACGAAGGGGCGTCTGTTTGTCGTCCAGGGTCTGTGAATCCTTGTGATGTTGGAGTTGTAGAAAGGGTCGTCTTTCGGAATACGGTTCGAGGTTGAGGGTAGGGCTTCTCGATGAAGGCCTGCACTGAAGTCGAATTCAGGGCTGCAGCCACAAGCCAAGGGTCCAGGCAGCATACTCGTATACTCCCCAAAGCAGCAAGCCAGTAAATGCTCGCTTATTGGGGACATGAATATGGGTGATTGTCAAAATTATGGTCCTTTTTGGGTCCTTTATATAATACGGCACCTAATATTTGGGGTATCGAAAAAGGGACCATAGTTTTGACAACCGCCCATATTAGGCACAGAATCCTACAAGGGGAAAAAGTCAGGACGCATTGAGTGATGCAGGGAAGTCTCCCTGAACCTTGAAACCGTAATGCAGGGGCCTGAATAATTAGAATAGGGTTTCGAGGCCCTCTATACTATACTTATAATAAGGAACCCTAGGAATAATATTGGTAACCATTTAGGCCCCCTAGAGTAGCCTGAGCAGAAACATGTCATCCATTCAGCTCCTAGCTATAGTGCGGTGGTAATGGTGGTGGTGGCGGTGGCGGTGGCGGTGGCGGTGGTGGTGGTGGTGGTGGTGGGTGGCGGTGGTGGTGGTTGTGGGTGGCGGTGGCTCTGGTGCTGGTGCCGTGCTGGTGCTGGCTATGTGTGGCTTCATGTAATCTGTATGGGGTCCTGGACGGGTGTTGATGAAGCTTATTAAAGCTCCAACCCTCAACCCTAAACTGGGGTTCCTGTGAGTGCTATCTGGGCATTTCGAAGTGCTCGAAGATGATTGAATACGAAGAAAGTGATACGTACTAACACCATGGAATGAACTCCGAAATAAAACATCCTCACTATAACTTTGAGGGTGTAACCTCGCTCCATAATGCTAGGGTAGCTCTCCAGCATTAACAACATTTCTGAAACTTGGGCTGTTGCTTGCGTTGTTACAGTTGTGGTTGAGAAAGTTTTCCCAATTCATGACCTCCTGATATCGTGCCCGCGTTTGGGTGGCCTAGGTCGTAAGCTCAGGGTATAGGGTTTAGGGCTCTGAACGAATCTGTGCCTAGGGCTTCAGTTAATCATCATACAAGTCACCTGCATCCCGTCCTAAACCCTCAAGCCCTACAAACCAATACCCTAAACCCTAAACCCTATAAACCCGAAACCCTAGAGCCTAAAACCCTAAACCTATACTAAACCCCTAAACCGTGAGAATCCTTGTCCACCAAGCTCTTGATCTGCTTCCCCAGCTTCTCCTCAGCCAGCCTTTGTTCAAGGACTCTGGCGTTTAGGGCTTTAGGGTATAGGGCCTCTTTAGGGGTGCGGGATGTAGGTGACTCGTATGATGAGGCGGTAAATTTGGACCTGGGCTGTCCTGCTGAATGCTTAGGCTTTAGGTTTAGGGTTTAAGGTTTGCCTTAACCCCAAATAACCTACCTTTTTCAGGACTGAAAAAAAGAAATCATATTAGGGAACCCTAAAAAAGTAGGTTATTTGGGGTGCCGGGGTGCAGGTAGGGTTGACGGCTTCAAGTTTAGAGGGCTTAGGGTTAAAGTTCCCAAGTTACTAAACCTAAACCCTAAACCCTAAACCGACCCTATAGCCCTACACGATAAGTCCTAGGCCCTTCGGCCCGAATCCCTAAACTTCTAAACACCTAAAATCCCTAAATGGGTGGTTGTCGAAATTATGGTCCCTTTTGAGTACCCCGTATCATAATAGGTACCCAAAAAGGTGCCAGAATTTTGACAACTACCCAAATAATAAACCCGAAGCACTCACCTAAACACTACAGCCCAAACCCGTATTGCAGCCAAAGTTGAAACCCTAATGCAACAACAGTGCAGGCTATGCAGGGTCCGCTCTAATTTGAACAAGGTTTTGAGGTGTAATGTATTCCAGCACCCCCCAACTACCCTCTATCATACCCTAAGTACCCAATATTAAGGGCCATAACGACTCCATTAAAAGGGCCCTTGGGGGGTCCTGGTTATCTTGCGAGATAGAAGTCTTGAAGTTAGCTATAAGGGAACCCTAAACCCTAAACCGTCTATCTTCTACTCAATTTTCAGACCCCACAGGTGATACGCGTGCCTTTGCAACTAGAATGGGTGTTCTGGAATTCTCTACTGAACTTAGACCCCTAGCAGAAATTATAGTTTTAGCTGTTTCCTTATGGATTATAGGAACCCAAAATTCAAAAGCCAAGTACCCCTAAGAGTTGTAAGTACCCCTAAGAATTGATATGCTCTGATTCTATACTGGCTATAGCCATAAGGGGGCGCAAGGTATCCCCTTTCAAACTTTCCGGGCTTATCAAGCCCTAAACCCGAAACCGAACCCTAGTTGTCCAGTACCTAAGGGAACTAAAACTTAACCTTTTCGATTTTAGAGGGATTGAATGAGACTTAGAGTACCCCAAACAGGTTACAGGGTGCTACTCTACGAATTACTCAGGCAAAGTGCTTAGGATCCTTCTGGGAATTGGCAAACCCAGGCGCTTCCGGACGTCCAGCAGCGCAGTGCTCGGCTCGATGGAGACGGTGGCCTTGCAGAAATGGGTTCAGGGCTGTGGATTTGTGTTTGAAGGCGAAGGGCTTAGGGTTTTTGTTTGTTTTTGACTTGGTGGCTTAGGGTTTAGGATCCTTTATTTGAATGCTTGGGGCTGAGGGTTGTGGAATGCTTTTTGTTGTAAGCTTGGTTACACTTGACAGGATTATGTTGCGGGTTCCTTCAGAATTCTACAACGGGCTCTTAAGAAAGTTCTATAAGGTCACCTTACAGGGCTCCAAGGGCACATAATCTGGAATCTAGACGGTGCAGGTTGCACAGGGGTTTTTACAAGGTGTGGTGCTAACGGGTTTTGATGGGAGGGCGCAGGGGGGGTCCAGGTTTTGACATTTACCTGGGCAGGGGGGGGGTGCGGGAGGGGGGTTCCCAACACCCAGGTCAGGTTAAAGGTCACAAACACACTTCTCTGAATGCGTTTTTGATACCGAAAACTCTCCCGGTTACTTGGACGCTAGGGTAACAGTGCAGGCAGTTCTAGTATCTGACATTCCTAAACCTCCCCTGCACACTAGCCTAGATTTCCTGCTATCCTAAACCCAAACGCCTGACCAATTATGGATACAGATCATGTTAAGGGATTGAGGTCCGGGGTTTCAGGCTATAGGGCTATAGGGCTTACGGCTGACGGAGTTTATGTAAGGCTTGCCTGATGCGGGTCCCCAGCATAACCCCCCGTAGGACTCAATCTTATCAGTCGCCTCCTCGCCGCTCAGCAAAGTGATGCGCAGCGATGTCGCCATGAGTTCCACAACTCCCTATACACGCTGCCCTACAAGCTGCAGGAAGATTTGGGGTTCGATGTCCGGGTTTAGGGCTAGCATTTTAGCGTTCCGGGAGGAGCGTTTAGGAGTAATGAAATATGATGAAGAAGCCAAAGGCCGCAACGAAAACAGTTGCAACATTGCGTGAACAGTAAACCCCTGAATCCTAAGTCCCAAACCCCAATCCCTAAACCCTAATCCCGAAACCCTGATCGCTAAAACCCTACCGGCGAAACCCTCCTACCCCGAAGGGTCCATGCACCCAACTAGCAGATACTTTGGCCTATACTACACAGCTACATGGACCCTTAGGGTACCAACAGGGCACCAACCTAACCAGTAGATGAACCAACCCTGGCTCGGAGAGTCCTTAACGCCTTACCCCAGAACAGGGTTTAGGGTTTAGGGAACGCCTACGACAAACATATAACAACTTACTTAAACTGTGAAGCATGGAACCTTTAGTGTCCAAAGGGTCCTAGGTACTGTTATTGGAGGATACTTCCCCAAAGCATACAGTAATTCCTAATATAGAAACCCTACACCTAATATAGTACCCTAAATAGTATATAGGATCTTTACTATAAGGACCCCAGAATAAGGTACCCCTAATTTTCGGAAACTCCCAAACCCTAAACCCTAAACACTATAGACACTATAGATCCCTTATAGGAACCTTTAGAGGAACCCGATCCCTTTAAAGGAGCAATAATTTTCGGAAACTCCTATATTGGAGTGTGCACTAAACTCCGACGGTGGCTCCTGCGATCTCGGGCTCCTGGAAAGGCACCTGGGTCGCTTTTGGAGGGTTCGGGACCTAGCGTTTAGGGGTTTAAGCGTTTTTATGGGTTTTGGGGGCATTAGGGGTTTCAGGGTTTAAGGGTTTAGGGGTTTTGGGGTTAGGGTTTATAACGGCTTTAAAGGTCTAGGGTTTAGGGGTTTTAGGGGTTTAGGGGTTTAGGTGTTTAGGGGTTTTGGGGTTTAGGCGTTTGGGGGGGCTTAGGTCTTTATAGGGTTTAAGGTTTAGGGGTAGAGGATTTCGGGTTTAGGGGTTCAGGGGTTTGGGGGTTTGGGGGTTTCGTGGTTTAGGGTTCAGGGTTTTGTCGGGTTTGAGGTTTAGGGGTTTAGGGTTTCGGGTTTAGGGTTAAGGGGATGGGGGTTTAGGGGTTTAGGGTTTAGAGGTTTAGGGGTTTTAAGGGTTTGGGGTTTAGGGTTTCGGGTTGAGGGTTTAGGGTATGCGCGAAACCTTAAACCCGAAACGGGAACCGTCAGCTGCAGACTCCAAGCATGCTAATCGCCCCCCCCATCTGCTCAATTGCACATGCACCTTGAACCGCGCTTCCACCCCTCTTACCCGAACGGTCCATGTTCCGAAGAAGTGGGTATTCGAGTTTAGGATAATTACGAGCAGTGGTGCTGCGGTATCTTGCGCGGCATATGATTATTGGCTGTCTGGACTCATAAAGATATCGAATACAGTCCGAATGGAAAAGCACCCATTTGCTCACGACCAAAAGCTTCTGATGCAAACGGAGTGCGGGTGATCCAATGATATACTCGCCATCATAGCAGAGGCTGCAGATGGCGTAGGAGTCAGCCTCCTTTTTGGCGACCGGCTTTGAGGATGTTTGGGGTGGCTCGGGGATCTGAACAGGTTTACAGTTCACGGTTTTGGTGCAACGGATTTAGGCTCAGTCGAGTCAAGGGTTACACAGTAAGGGTTTAGGGCTCCGGCATGTAGACCTTCGTGCTTAGGGTCTTAGGTAACTGTAGCACATGTTTGGTCCCGCAACCTTTTCAAACCGAGGTCGGTTGAAGGCAAATACTGTATTTAAGGCCTTCAGCATGTTTGGGGTATAACTATATTGTGGTTGTAAGCCCTCCAGGAATTATTGGCATCTGTTCGGGCTTCCATAATGTAAGCTTCAATGTATGGTCTCGGGCTTGCAGGGTGCTGGTGCGTAGGTACAGGGCTGCTGAGGAATGCTGGTGAGTATATAGTCAGGGTGTCCTGAGGTGCTCCTCGCAAGCGGTCGTTATGTTTGTCAACGACCACTCCGACGATTACCTTTCTTTTGGGAAGGACCCAAGATGCAGACCCCTGATTAGACAAGAAAGCCCCGAGCACGGTCCTTGAAACAGAGGCGATTGAGTTTGAAGGTTGTTACTCAGGGGTCAATGTTAGTCTCATTAGCCCTGGGCATCAAAATAGCCCCAAAAGCCTTGTATAGTATGTGGTCTTTGGGTCCAAAAGCCTTAATATATGAGTCCTTAGATTCCTAGGGTAGACTACAGAAGCTCACCCAAACGCGAAGCCCCAACGGCCTGAAATCCTACAACCCTCGAAGCCCTCCCGAACGCGGCAGCTTCTTAAGCCTGGAGTCCAGCTACTGCTTTTCGTAAACCCGAACCCCCCCGCAGCCTTACCCGGTTACCCTAAGCCAGATATCTCTCTATATGGGTAGTATTAGGTGCCGTATTATATTGAGGACCCCCAAAAGGGACCATAATTTTGACAACCACCCATATGAGGGGTCGGACTCTCCTGGGAAATGGAAAGCCTTTCGATCTTTTTGAAAAACAGAAGTTTTGACCTGAAGCTTCAAAACCTGCTAGGGCCCTTTGGGCAAACTCCGATCCCTGCACCCGATGGCCGTTATTTCGAGTTTCTATGCCCAGACACCCAAACACCTAAACCTCTGACGATTGAGGACCTCTAGAACTAGAAACCCGGTAGTGCCCCTATACTATAAGCAAAGCTCGAACGCAAGAGTTCGATAAAGCCACATCCTATCAAAGCTTTTGACGCAGTGTGGGGACGCCTTGCGGAGCAAAGTACAGCGATGCTTCCGCGCAGCGTCATCGTCGTTGTGTGGCAGAGCCTCCAGATAGCTGAGCGTTACGGGTTCATACGAAATAAGCCCTGAACTCGGGGTTTATACCGAGCAAGGGTGAAGGGTTCACGGATGTTCACGGCATAGGGCTTCAGTAAACCTCCAAAGCCGTAGATCTTAAAACCCCCAAGGCCCAAAACCCCTAAAGCCCCGAAGCCCTTATAGAATCCTTATAGATCCCGTAAAGCTTAAAGGACCCCTATTTGGGCACATCCCTAAAGCTGTAAACCCTATCAAACGCCCGAACCCCATGCCCCGGCCTCACTACACTCGGCACACATCGGGCCACCACAGCGGGTGCCTTAGGTCCGGCGCTTCCCTCCGAGGGCGAGGTGGCATGGCAAAGCCCCAAAAGGTTCCCCTTGAAAAGGGTGGCATAGGGGTTCAGGGGTTCAGGGGGATTAGCGGTTTAGGGTTCAGGGTTTAGGTGGTTTAGGGGCTTAGGGAGTTTAGGGATTTAGGGTTTAGGGGTTTAGGGTTTGGGTGGTTTAGGTGGTTTAGGGGCTTAGGGGGTTTAGGGGTTTAGGGTTTACAGAGGTGCAAACTGCTGGGTGCATGAACGACCCAGCAAACCCAAAGCCCAGTTGCAAGTCGTGACAGCTGCCAGCGGCTTCGGGGCGGTAAGGTGCCTCCTTTTCTCCGGATTGCTGAAGAGCTTCCTGGGGCGGGGCATGTGCCTTTTGTGCAGGTTCTGGGGTGGCAACCCCAAGCTCCACAGCTTTGGCATGGGAGTTATTGACTTGTCTTGTTTTACGAACTCATATACATGGGGTACCCCAAATTTTTGAATTGTCCACAACTGCATCGTAAGAGGCTTCTGGCACCAAAGCTCCATGCGGGCATTGGTACCACCGAAACCGAAACCTCAGATGCAGAGTGCTGAGGTTTGTCTAACTTCGGGCTTCAGGGTTGACGGTAGGGTTTGGAGTTTAGGGGCTCCGGGCTAGGAGTGACAGTGAGAGCTGCAGGGGTACGCGATTTAAGGTTGGGCCCCTTTTTCTGAGGGTCCTAAACCCTAAACCCCAGACCCCCAAACCTGAGTCGTATATCAACTTGACAGGACTAGCGCAAGAAAGGAAGATAAGGAAGCATGGAGCCTGGCGCATTTAGGGTGGAAGGCTTCGCGCTCAGGGAGTCAATTAAGATGTAGGGTTTGGGGCAAGCCGGTGACACAAAGCAGACACGAACCCTCCTCAACTCACAACTATTCTGAGAACCCTAAACCCTAAAAGGTCGTAGTCAACCCCACCCCAAAGAACCTAAACTTTACTACACTTGATATGGTGGTCTTTATTGTGAGGGTCCTACTCTTTCGGGTTCGTATGGGGATCCCGTGTCTTCTGAACCCCTGAACCCCGGAGACATGAAAGGATGTACAGAGAGACGAACAAACATGCTATGTATATGTAAGTGTACACGATGAAAAGCATGTATGTACGTATGTATGCATGCATGCATGTGCGTACGGACGTACGTATGGATGTACGTATGGATGTAATTACGTATGTATGTATGCATGCATGTATGTATGCAATGTCGCTCCGTGTCATGTATGCATGTATGTATCTATGTGTGTACGTATGTGTGCATACATATATTTGCCTGTCCCTACATATGTACATCTAAATCCGTATCTACATCTGTATTCTGTGTGTGTAGATCATCTGTGCACACATCCACAAGTTTGGAAGCCTACTTGCCGTCCTCCTGGTTGCGTGGACCTCCTCAGCCCTAAATCCTCCAGGGTTCGGCTAAACCCTAAACCCAAATCTTCAAGGGGGAATGTAGCTTTAGGTTTAGGGTTTTGGGGTTTAGTGTGTTAGCCGCCTTTTGGCAGCTACGATTTTCTGAAACCACCATATACTTGTAAGGGAACCCAACAGAGGATGTGAACTTTTCAGGCTTCTATATGATGCGACAGGTGACTGGACACGCCGCCTACGTTGAACTTCCGGTCAACGGCAAAGCACTCCTGATCCGCGACAGAGGGGTCTAGGGATGTCGAACCCTCAGCCCCAAAAGCTCACTCCCAAATTCTTCCAGAAAACAGCTGTAAGATAAACGGACGGTAAGAGTCCTCAGCCCCCAAGATGACCGGAATGCTTTGCTTAAGCCACAAACCCCAAAGCTCCAAACCAAAACTGCAAATTCAGCCTTATCGTAGCCCTACACCCTAAACCCTGCAGCCTAAACCCAGAGAACCCAATACCCCTAATTAAGGAATATACCTAGCTTAAATCATATTGAGGGGTATTGGGATCTCTGGGAACCCTAAAGGCCCTTCAATCCTTTAGCTTCGACCTTTGGGCCTGGGTTGGGGACGCGGAACCCACTTAAACCCCCACAGCGGTGGCCTGAAAACCGAAAACCGTGAGCTTCTGTCGATAATTGAGGGATCAGAAGAAGAAGAAGTAATAGTAGCAGTAGTAGCAGTAGTAGTAGTAGTAAGTAGTGAGTTGTGAGTAGTAAGTAGTAGTAAGTAGTAGTAAGTAGTAGTAAGTAGTAGTAAGTAGTAGTAATAGTAGTAGTAGTAGTAGTAGTAGTAGTAGTAGTAGTTAGTAGTAGTAGTAGTAGTAGTAGTAGTAGTAGTAGTCGTAGTAGTAGTAGTAGTAGTAAGTAGTAAGTAGTAGTAAGTAGTAGTAAGTAGTAGTAAGTAGTAGTAAGTAGTAGTAAGTAGTTGTAATAGTAGTAGTAGTAGTAGTAGTAGTAGTAGTAGTAGTTAGTAGTAATAGTAGTAGTAGTAGTAGTCGTAGTAGTAGTAGTCGTAGTAGTAGTAGTAGTAGTCGTAGTAGTAGTAGTCGTAGTAGCAGTAGTAGTAGTAGTAGCAGTAGTAGTAGTCGCAGTAGTAGTAGTAGTAGTAGTAGTAGTAGTAGTCGTAGTAGTAGTAGTAGTAGTAGTAGTAGTAGTCGTAGTAGTAGTAGTAGTAAGTAGTAGTAAGTAGTTGTAAGTAGTAGTAAGTAGTTGTAAGTAGTAGTAAGTAGTAGTAAGTAGTAGTAAGTAGTAGTAAGTAGTAGTAGTAGTAGTAGCAGCAGTAGCAGTAGCAGTAGGAGGAGGAGGAGGAGGAGGAAGAGGAGTAGGACAGTAGGAGGAGGCCCTTACAGTCCCAATACTTATAGTACATGATGCCCCCCAACAAACCGATTCTAGCTACTACAGCCCCTATAAACAGTTACCCTGGTCTGCCTGTTTAAGGCCCCGATATTACCAAGTGAACTCCACGAGCTTTTGAACCTTTGGGTCCAGGCCAGAGGGCTTTACGTATCAGTTATCAAGGGTTCTGGTTTAGGGTTTAGGGTTTAGGGTTTAGGGTTTAGGTTCTGCAAGGACTGGAATAAGTTTAGTGGTGTTGTTGCGGTCTGGTAGACATGTACCCCATACTAGGGTTATTCAGTTTAGGATGCTAGTAGTCGCAACATAATAATCAGATGTGGGAGGAGGAGCATTGACTGGTGCCCTGGATTGGAATGCCGCTTTCCTGTCACTGTATTGTCTTACAAGGGGCGACTGGCCAAGAAGGAAGACATCTCAAACAAGTGCTACAATCTGGGGTCAATTACCCTAAGCCCTAAACCCTCGGGTGGGTTTCGAGTTCAGTGACGGAACTCCATCGTTCCAGGGTGCAGGGTTTAAACTTTCTGATACTCAAACTTGTTTAGGGGTCAAGGGTCTAGTGGTTTAGAGGATGTGGGCTCAGGCCTTATAACAGCCCTAAACCCGACAATCTAAACCCTCAACACCCCAGACTCTTAAGCCTAAGTTTACCGGGCTTAGCGTCTACCAGGGCTTTTAAGTAACCAGGGAGCAAAAAGTATAAACTTTTATTTCACAAGGGTTCCTTTAAGAAGAAAAGTATTAAAGTATGGCACTCCAAAGCCCAGTTACTGGTTTTTTAACACCTGGGGTCTTGTTCAATAAGGATAGGGGAAGAACCCTAAGATCCGAACCTGAACCCCTAAACTTTCAACTCCAAACCCCAACGCCCCTAACCCCGTAAACAACCCCACACCCAAAACCCGAAACGCCCAAACCCCCAAACCCCGAAACACCTAAACCCTAAACCCCTAAACCCTAAACCCTGAACCCCTAAACAGCCCGGGCAGCTGTTGCGATGTGCAGAGGGAACCCATTGGTCGAGAAATGCCTCGGTCAGGTGCCAGAAGTCGCCCTCCCCAAAAGTCTCCGGTGTAGTTCCTTTTTTTCCCAAAGGGTCCAAAGTAACTATGTAGTAGAATGTGGGGTTTCCATATTAGGAATTATGATTATGATTTGGAGAAGTATCCCCATAACAGTACCTAGGACCCTTTTGGGTTTGGTTGACTAATTCTGGGGTTAGGATCCTAAAGTATAACTTTGGTTCACCAAAAAAGAAACTACAACAAAGACTGAAGGTAGGAGGATCCATGAGTTTAGGGTGTATTTAGGATCTATGGCCGTTTAGGATTTCAGGTTTGCAGGATTTAGGGCTTATTTAGGGCTTAAGGGGGTTCCTGTAAAGTACCCTTTAGTAGCATGGTGTCCCAGTTAGGAGATCTGCTTTCTGGATGCTCCGGAGGGCTGCGTCACCGAACCCCCAGCGGCCGTAATGACTGGGCCGTGTATGAGGAGAATAGGATGTCCACACACCTATTGAGGGCCTATAGTTTGTAGGGTTTTGTTGGGTTCAAAACAGGGGCCTTACTACCTAGACTAGGGTTTTGGGCGATATTATACATCACGGAATGCCACAATAGTACTGGTGATTCTGCATTTGCACAGAGAAATCTGTGAATTTAGGGCTAAGGAAATCGTAGCTGCGGGCTCGTTTCTCAGGGTCGTGCTGGGTAGTGTAGACCCCTGATTGATAAGCGCCGTTCCCTTAGCAGGGAACATCATACCTTAACCTACCAAAACCTACTTTTTTGTAGGGTCCCTGTAAATTCCATATCAATCAACCCACTTTTTTGTAGGGTCCCTATAAATTCCATATCAAGCCTTATAATAAGAACCCACAAAAAAAAGTAGGGTTTGGTAGTTTCAGGTAGTTCATTACCCTGGACCCGAAACGGTTTAGGGTTTAGGGTTTAGGGGTTTAGGGTTTAGGGTTTAGGGCTTAGGGTTTAGGGCTTAGGGCTTAGGGTTTAGGGTTTAGGGGTTTAGGGTTTAGGGTTTAGGGACTGAACCCCAAAATCCTGAACTCGCAGATTCCAGTTCGGGCTGAAGGAAGCCGACTCTAGGGTTGACCTAGAGGCTCATACCTTAACCTACCAAACCCTACTTTTTTGTAGGTTCTTATTATAGACCCTAATATGGAATTTATAGGGACCCTACTTGTTTGTAGGTTTTGGTAGGTTAAGGTATAGTTTAGGGTTTAGGGTTTAGGGGTCATATACCCTACCCCTTTTTTGGGTTACTTAGTTGTATGGTTAGGATTTCTTATCTTAAAAAGTAGGCGCCCTAAAAAAGGGGTAGGGTATGAGCCTCTAGGTAGGGGGGCAAGACCGTCGGAGGTGTACCTGTATAGCTAATATTTATTGCTGGTTAGAACTGTGATTATGGACCAAGTGGTCCCCGTATAAATACATAGAATCCTGTGGGGGGGGGTTGAACTATGCGAATAGCAAGCCAAAAGAAGCAGATGAGGGGGCTAAGCGCGTTACAGGTCGTTCTAGAGCCTTCGTATTGCTTAATCCTTTGCCAATTTGCACCTTTTGGAGGAGATATAGACCAGATGACTTGAGATTCAGGTGGAAGGCTCAATGTAAGAGCGCAGTACTACTATATGGACTGTAGGAAAGGAGCCCATTGTTCACTGTCTAAGCCGAATCTGGGCCTTACCTTCTATTCTGAATTGTAACTGATTGTAACTAACTCGTACTCCTCCTGGGAGGTCAGGGAGTGACCAGATTCAAATGGGGGACAGTCAGTGACAGAACTGTTCAAGTTCCAGAGTCGAGGGCTTTTGATTTTGGGGTTGGTTGGTTTGTTGTATGCTTCTTGAATTTGTTGCTTTTTGTTTTTTGGAGGGACGGGGGGATGTCGTTGTTTCTTCGTATGCGGCTTATGGGGGAGCCTTCCTTCGCTTGCATCAGGTGGCTCGTTCTCCTTGTAGACGTGGCAGTTTGGCAGAAGAAGAGTGCAGTTCATGGAGTAGATCATCTTCCTCATGACTCTTCTAACCCCTAAACCCCCAAGCCTAAAGACTTGAACATCTGCGGATGATGCTAAAGACGTCGCAACTCAAACAGGCTTGCAAGGTCGGTTTAGGGCTCACCTTAACCCTGAAGAACCTACCTTTTAGGGTTCCTTATTATGATTTCCTTATATGAGTCCTTAAAAGGTAGGTTCTTCAGGGTTAAGGCAGGGTCTAGGGGAACTTTGGTGCCTCATGTCTCTTGGAGATGACGAGTTCGGTGGGTTTTTGATTCGTTACAAGAGATGTGACGGTCTTACATGCTTAGAGCTTACCCTAAGGGTCCAAAGGATCCAATAATTAGGTACTCGGGTTTGGGATAGTAGCTATGTAGGTTACTATTTTGGGGAGTATATGGGAGTTTCCGAGAATAGGGGACCCGAATATAGTACCCTAAATAATAGGATCTTAATTATAAGGACGCCAAAATACGGCACCCCTAATTATCGGAAACTCCCATATCCTAGTGACGAGGCGTCATTACAGCGTTTATGACAACTTCACGAACTCTGGGACCTATAGTAGAAACCTTAAACAATGAGACCCGTGATGTGTAAGGACACCCTATCCAGGTTCCCCGAATAAAAACGAGCTCATCCGATGAGCCTGGTATTTTGGAACTGTTTGCGCTTCCATCTGCTTTCTTACAAGGTAGGATCCTCAACAGTAATGCTGGTTGTCTAAGAAACGACAGCATTTCCAGTTTTAAGGCCGTATCGGGCCTATGAGGTCCTGCTACGCCACCGGGAGTAAGCAGTATCCCGGTAGCCCCCAAGAGCGATCAGATAGGAGGGAATGGGGGAATGGATTATGGAGACTACTGTTGGGGATTATGTAGGGACTACTATAGGGATCCATTCCCCCCATTCCCTACTAAGCACTAAGCACCAGGGAGGAAGAGCTTCATCTGGCAGGCAAGATCCTTTTCAGCGTAGCCTGGGGCCCAGAACCATACTACTATGTGGGAAGAAGGGTTTAGGGTTTTAGGGTTTAGGGTTTAGGGGGTTTAGGGTTTAGGTTCTACTATGTGGGTACCTGGACCCTCTAGGCAAACGCTAAAACCCTGCAAATGCAGTAAGGCAATGCCAGAACCGATTAGAAACACACACAACCTCCACAACACTGCAAAACCCTGCAGAACCCCAAAAAACAAATAAGATGTGAAACACACGACGGAACCCACAAAAGCCCAGTAAACCCAAGTAACACCCCAAAACTCGATCAACTGCGCCAACAGTACTATCCAACCAACCCCTGTCAAACCATCATAAAAAAGCCAAACAGATCGCATAACAACATAGTGCAAACTGAGACAAACCCCTTGCACCTATGCAGGTAGCAGCAGACGTAATAACATGCTATACAACCCTATAAATGCCCAAGCACACCCTCTCCCTCAAAAAAGCAACAGCACCAACACACCACTGGAGGAAGACAAGCAGCACAAGACCAACAGTGCCTGCGCCGATCTCAAGGTGCCCAACCTATCAGGGGATCCGAGACGGAGATGATGCCGACGACGACGATGATCATGATGATGGTACGCAAACAGATGAATGTAAGAGCGGTTTATTCGTGTATGTATGTACGTGCGTAGGTATGTATGTATGTATGTATGCATGTATGTATGTATGTATGTGCGTATGTACGTGTGTATGTATGTATGCACGTATGTGTGTATGTATGTACGTATATTTGTGTGTATGGTTCGTTCTATGTGTTTTGGTTCGTTTATCGGGTCCTACAGGGGTTTGTAGCTGTTGTTCAGGGGTTTGATACAGGTCCCCTTGCACCGAAGAGCCTGAAGACATCAGTCTCCAAGGGGCATTCATCGTCAGAACTTTAGAATGGCGTCTTTGGAAGCCATTCTGGTATGTAACAAGGAGCCCAAGCAATAAAAGTGTATCACCCTGGCTTCTTAAGGCAGGTTTGGGTCAGGCCGTGGGGGTGTTTTACGTATGGCTGGATTGTGCCTACAAGGAGCTCTTTCCGGGGTTTGCGTTAAGGGTAGCATTCATGATATTAAGTTCAATAAGGGCTGACGAAGGTTCCTATGTAGGTACTTCTGGGGTGAAGTATATGCTGAGGGAGGACCTGGAACCCTAGGGCATGGCCGCAAGAAAGCACTTTGCTTCGTGAGTCAGTCTAGTTCCCTTTGCAGGCCAATGCTTATAAGGGTCGCAGGAAAGGTTTCTAGGACTTCTCATGAGGGTTCTATGTATCCTTCTGATTCATTACGGGATTTCGGGTAAAGGGCTTATAGGGTTCTATGTAGTCTTTTTCTTTCGCATGAATAAGGGAATGCAAGGGATGCATACGTGTGCTGCAGGGGTTCGGCAAGGGATCTGCGAGGGTGTTATCAGGTGGGGGCTGAACGGACTTAAAAATGAAGCTCGTGGTTTTGGTCAAAACGCTAACCATAAAACGAGTCATCGCCAAAAATTGCACTGCAATTTAGGTAGCTAGAGCCCGTACAGAACTCTCAAAGCACTTTTCTAACACCCTCCGTATAATGCACACCGTATATACCCTTAATCAAACTTGAATTATAGAAGACACCTGCATTGGAAGCGGAGCCCGGAAGAGTCTGAAGGAGAGTTGAGTCAGGGCTTGGAGTTTGGAGTTTGGGCAGGATTTGGGGTTTAGGGTTTAGTGCTTTTTAGGTTTTGCGGCTTCTACTACATGATCCGCGAAACCAATCTACAAGTAACACCTGAAAGGTCTATACTTAATCTGCAGAAGCTCACTACTCTGAACAGAAAGCTCGCATAAGACGCTCAATGCAGAAATCTGGCTACGGCTTTAGGCTTATATTATAGGGTTAGCAGCACAATTTCTGTGTCTGAGGGTTTGGAATATATAAGCGATAGAGGATTCGCGAGGCCCATGCGTTGGATTTGGCCGCACCCATGACGTATGGCTGATCGCCTGGGCTTCACTTCGCCAGGCTTGTGGAGATCGTGTCTTCGGATTCGTCTATGCAAGGTTCAGGATTTACGGTTTAGCTTGTGGGTTGTAAGGCTTCAGGAAATAGTCTCGAAATGGCTTCTGGCTCAAGTTCTGTGACTTCAAGAGAGTGTGCTGTCTCGAAATACCTTGTGGCTCAAGTTCTGCGACTTCAAGAAAGTCTGCTGTAGGCCAGGCATTGACCAAACTTGTCGTAAGAGCGGAAGTCACGCCACTTCTGCAATGAAGCCAACCAGAAGTATTAACAGAGAGTCGCGATCAGGACATTATGCAAGCTAGATAAAGTCGTGTGCCGATCACTAGCATGCCCAGAAACACAATACCCAAAACAAACACCCACCAACATTCCTAAGGGTCCCTATGTACACTCGCTAACGTCTAAAACGACCCTACTTGACATGAACTAGCGGGTGGTGCTGCTTGGAAGTTGACAGCGGCTCGGGGTTGAAGGTCTAAGCTGCCTGCGCATGCATTCCTGCTGAACAATGGATGTCTCTTACGCATGCCACGAATATGGGTATGTGTATGTGTATATCTATCTATATCTATATGTTTATGTGTCTATATATATATATATGTATACACCCATCTATCTATCTATCTATCTATCTATCTCTATATACATATATATATATACACATGCACGTATGTATGCATGCTTGATAACTACTTTGAGTGAGTTTTCGCTGTAGAGCGCTACAACTACAAGATCGGGCAAAAGGACTGTAAGACTATGGGGGCATACAGCATACGAATGCTAACTGGTCACATATTCCAGGCAAGATCCCAAACTGCAGAGAACGAGCAGACCTTGAATGTTAAGGACTGAGGGTTTAGGGCTAGCGTTTAAGCAGTCGCGGGTGGAACCGTGTCTCTGTGCGCGTTTTTTTGTCCTTAGCAGCTAGCAGTGTGGCGAAATCTTGCGGATCATTTGCCAGTGCCTTGGTTCGAAGGCAGCAACATCTGCAGTACAGATGTCTCGAGCAACAGTTCTGGGCTTCTGCGCCCCGGTCCGCGAAAACCACTTCTCGTTCTCACTGTGGAACAGAGCATCCAATCTTGCACACTTGACTGGGATGTTCTTTGCAGCCTGGATAATAACAGCATTCACGGAAGTGAGCAACTTCTCGGGGTGTGCGGCCACAACTGATCTGTTGAACTTCTCATCGTTCCAGGCAGTGCACAGAGAAGTGTTTTTACTCACCGCCTGCTTCATTTCGTGAAAGTCCCGTGCCAATCGGACCACATCAATCGCCGCAAAAGGCGGAGACTCGTTCCACAACTTTTGGCGACCGTTGACAGAGTCCTTGCACTGCTTCCACCGACTGCCCCTGAAACCCAGGCTCGCGTTGCACACCAGGAAAGCCGCCCCACTACATTTCGTCTCCTTACTTTTCCAGCATCCTAGGGCCCTAGGGAAACTAACTGTTAACCTGTGGGATCATACAGGGGTCATATACCGCATAAACAAAGGCAAAAGCTGCCCAAACCCTAAACGCTAAACCAGACTAAGTCTCTTTCAAATAGTCATAGGATGCAGCATGCACCGTCCGGAACAAGCTTAAGTTGTTGAGCAGCCGCAGGTGTTCGTCCGCGTCCTTAGTTGTCCACCCTAAACCCTAAAGCCTAAACCCTACTCCTGCTCATAAACGGAAAAGCTCTCTTTGGGCTTCGGATTTAGGATTGAGCTGTCGTTGGTACTGTAATTTTGGGTAGCCTTTAAAGCGATGAGCTTCAAAGATTGCTGATGACTCGGGTACCACCTAAACCCCCCAAAGTAGGTGACATAATGGCCCAACATTGTCCCACAGGTTTTGGAGTTCCAGGCAAGTGTCTCCATGAGCATCGACATGAAAGCTGTGCAGGCTCGAGGCTAAATGAGCTGGAAACTTTAGCGGAATACCTCAGCTGCCAACTTCGGCTTAGGGCTCAGGGTTCAGGGTGTTGTTTCGGTTTAGGGTTTAGGGTTTAGGGTTTAGGGGTTTAGGGGTTTAGGGTTTAGGGGTTTAGGGTTTAGGGGTTTAGGGTTTTTTTTTTGAGCTCCTTTTTCAGGGTGTTGGTTTAGTGTTCAGGGCCTGTGGTTTAGCCCTAAACCAAGGCCTCGAGCTCCTGCAGAAGCCTCAATCAGATCCTAGACCTCCTAGATAGAAAGGGAGCACTAAACCCTAAACTCCAAGCCTTAAGCTCGGAAGAAAACCTCAAGCATATCCTCAGCCTCAGCCATTGGCCATTCATGTCCCACTAGATGTGGATTTCAACAGCCCTTCGATATGAAACAAGACGCGAAACGAAACAGCATCCCTAATCGGCGCCGACTCTAAACCGTAGACTGGGGGAGGCAAAAATTTCGGGCATGAACTCAGACCGGGGCTTATTGCTTCTGGGTCCTATACCCGCAGTCCGAAATCCTGAAACCTCATTAAGCCCTAAACCCTAGATCATAAACCTTATTTGGCCCAAACCGTTTTGGTTGTTTAAGGTTGAAGGAGCCCTGTTGTCCCAAAGCCTCGGGAGGATCCTTTCAAGCTTCCGCCTTCCTCTAAGTCAGGTTTAGGGTTTATAGGGTTTAAGGGTAGCAAAGGTGCAAGCATATCCTAAACCCGAAACCCCAAAACCCGTAACCCTAAAACCTTTGGTTCAGGCTCGAATAGGTCCAGGTGTGTCCAAAACTTGGGTGCTTGGGCTTCGGAAAGGAGTGTTTCTGATTTTTTCAAAGTACCTTGTTGGGGTCGAACTATCGTGTGGTTACGAGGATTCGGACTTTTAGTAGAGGCTTTAGCCCTAGGGCCTGATTACATGTGCAGCGAAGCGTTGATCTTGGACCCTGCGCAGGAGAGATAAACAAAGAGGCTACGCCTTCATTACAATGACAAAAGACAAGTCCCTTATACTACAACAAAGCACGAACATGATTCCGGCAATGGAAAGCTCAGGCAAGTAGCTTCGAACCTTGCTTTGCTCTGCCCACACTGCGGCATACCAGCTAGCAGCGTCCCGGTGAAACACCACCGCAGACATGCAAGTGCTCGCACCAAATAGAGACATGAAGCACCGCCAAGTTCTGCTGTCAAAGAAGGCGAAATCTTCAGACGATAAGACAACCAGTCGTGACGAGTTCAGCTGCGAGTATACGTAGCTCAACCCATCCTTCAGCCTCTCTTCTTTCATAATGTCTCGCTGCTCTCCGCCGCCACGGTTACAGGTGTAGAGAAGTGGTTCCACAATAAAGCGCGCAGTTGCCTTCGCAAAGCCACGGAAACCCAAACTCAAACCAAATTCGTCCCGGAGCCAGCCTGCATTCTGTATAAGGAACTTTTGAATGGCCGTGGTACCGGTCTTCTGCGGCCCAACATGGACGATCAAGCTCGGACCAGCACAGGCTCCTGCAACCGCGGATCCATTCTGCACTCCATTTGCCTTCAGCACTCCCTCGGGAATGGCGATAGTCACCTGGAAAAAGAATTTTAAAGGTTATGTCCTTCTAGTCCTTTTAAAGAGGAAGCCATGAATAGCTTATGCTGAGGCTTATGATAATTTTATGTTGCTTTTTGATTCCGGACCACCTTTTTCTGGTCTGTTCCAGGGGTAGAAGCCAAGCTGGACAGCCAAGAGAAACTGCCGAGGATGCCCAGAATTGCCAGAGCCGTCACGCAGCGGCGATCCACCATTCATACTCCAGTCGAAACTGGAGAATTGCGGTTGGATTTGTGGATTCTTGAGTTTGTTAAGGCTTTTTTCCGGTTGGAGTTGTCGTTCAAAGTTCTTATTACTTGTGTGGTATGCCAGAAAACCTAAAGGTAAAACTTTGGGATTATGTAGGGATAATCGTTCCCCCAAAAAGTTCCGGGTTACGGATATGCTTGAGTGTTGAGCTGACGGGCTGTTAGCGAGGGATGTGCATGGTTGTCAGTGCGCTAAACGCTAAAGCCTAGTTTTAGGATTTAGGGTTTAAGGTTTGGAGTTTAGGGATATCCGAAATCTGCACCCCTGAGGACTGTCAGGGGAAATGCTTCTGCGTGCACAGCTGACCAGACTGCGGGCTTGCGTTTCATGTTCAGGGTTCAAGGTTTAGGCTTTTGGGTTCAGGGTTAGGGGTTTAGGGTTTAGGGTTAGGGGTTTAGGGTTTAGGGTTAGGGGTTAGGGGTTTAGGGTTAGGGTAGGCGGTGCACAACACGTAGGATTTAGAGCTCAGGGTTGCTGCATTGTAAGGTTTAGGGCGCAGTAGCTACACGCAAGCTCTCGAAGAGAAACGTTGACAGAGAAAATGCCCGAAATCCCAAACTTCTAACCCAAGCCCTGGACCCAAGCCCAGACCCCCAAAGCCAAGAAACAATCCAACACCCCAAATTCCTAACCCTAAACCCCAAACACCCTAAAACCTAAACCCAGAAACCCGAAAACCCTACACCATAAACCCTGCAAGTCGGTGGGTTTCGGCTAAACATCTCATTCCCCGCTAGGGGGCGCTGCACTTGATCCATGACCATCCGGGAGGAGCCAACCTTCTACGTAAGGGATCTTAAGGTGCCTTAACAAGCATAGAATAAGGCATCCTTACAAGGCCTCCGTCAAAGGCTTCAGTGAGGTTGCTGCAAAAGGTGACTATATTGGGGCCTTGACGACTAGAATAAGGTTTGGTGTACATAGTATCTAGGGTCCCTTCATGGTAACACATTTAAGATAAGGATACCCTTTTCTTCAAAATGGTAAACGGTAATACTGGGGCTCCTAGCAAAGTCATGATGGGCTGGCTACGGTGCCAAAGATATGTATAGCGTTATCGAATTTAATAGACTTGTGTAGGGTTTGGGTCCGGGGTTTGGCCGAAATTTGAAACGTTTCTTTTTGCTTCTGCGCTGCGCTGGGCTGTCAGGCCGAGCTGGGCTGGCGGGGTGGGCTGGGCTTGGTCTGATCTGGTGTTTTGGGCTGGGCTGGGCTACAGGGCCTGGCTTGGGCGGGCGGGCAGGGAACTGCACTCCATTGTTTTGGTGCCAAGGAGCCGGGCCCGAGGCAGCCTGGGAGCAAAGACCTATCTAGTTTCGATGGGGGCGACAATGTGTCTCCATCCGCACTTTCTTCCAGGATAGACAGCGTTAGAGCTGCACGCTTGGCCAGGCGCGTCACTTCCTCCTACTGAAATCTCCTGCAAAACAGCGCCCTCCAACGTGCAGTGCAGCCTTGGCAGCATTATCAGTCTTCTCCGGGTACCGGTACTTTGCTCGCAACTCCAACTGCCTCAGCAAGCATAACCAATGATTTGACCGGTGTCCGCTGCAATCCACCCAACTTGAAACCCAACGCAGCCTCCTCCGCGAAGTCGAGGCAGCCCCAGTTGAAGAACTGGCTTGCCCACCTTAATTTCCTCCTTCCAAAAGTCAAGTTCCGTAAAGCACAAATTTGACAGGTCCGACAAATGCCAGCCTCCTCCCCTCGTTTGCGGGGAGGTCATCCTGTGCTGGAAAAGGGGCTTTCAAGAATGACGAAACATCACATCGCCAACAACCCAGACCTCCGCGACTTCCAACAAGTCAACGTCAAAGAAAACCCACGTGGCGAAGGAAGTCGACACTGGCCGTTTAAATCATCCAGCGGAAGTGGAACCCGCAGCATCTAAAAACTTTAGCAGTTGAAACATCCTGGGATTCAACATTGGCGGACCCACATCACCTACTTCAAGTTGCCAGCCGCCTCCGGATCTTTTCTTTCCTGGCTTCTTGCGCGTTGGCAGTGGCCTTTTCAGGTTGAGGAAAATCACCTGGTTCTCCAATACAGGTTGAGCATAAAGAACCGGACCGGGCGGGCCTTCCCGTTCGCACAAGTTAAGACTGAGCAAGCATCGCGCTCACCATACAGCTTCAGAAGAGGCAAAGACGGCGGCGCACAGTACAGTTAAGAACAGGCAAACATGACGGCACACCCGACGTGGCGGAGCACCATACAAGCTAAGAGTTGGCAAACATGGTGGCCGGGTTTGTGTGTGTGGTTTTGAACGCGGGGCATGGGGGGGGTTCGATCTGTGGTGGTGGTGGTAAGCTGGTGGAGCCTGGACTGGACTGGGCGCTGGGCGTTGGGCGCTGGGCTGATTGGGTAAACTGGTTGGGTTGATGTCCGGCTGTGCTGGGTTCTTGTCATGCTGGTGCTTGCTGTTGCTGCTGGTGGGCGCGTTTGTTGATTGTGTTCCGTCACACAATTAATTTTACCAGCGACATAACTAAGTTCACAGCAGGAGCAGCGCTGTCATGGTATACAATTTGTCTTCATCCTGGTCTTGCGGGTTTAGGGTTGAGGGTTTTGAGTTTCAGGGTCTGTAGGGTTTAGGGGTTCCGAGCCTTGGTATTTTTAAGGCATCTAGAGCCATTTAGAGCCGACAAATTCGGCACAGAACGCCGTGCTCCTACCTTCAAAATATCACGAATCAACGCACAAAGGGTTTAGGCGTTACGGTTTGCCCACGTTTTCCCTAAATCCTAAATCCAGAAAGGAAACGAGGCCTCTAAGAACCCGTCTAGAAACTAGAACCTCTAACAAATACCTACGAGTCGCCTGAAAGGAGCCTTAATTCGTATAAACCCTAAAACCGTAAAACCCAAAAAACCTAATGAGTAAACGGATGCCTAAAAGGAGCCCTACACGGAACAAACCCTGAAGCCCTGGACCTAAACCCTGGTACGACCCCTTGCAGGAACCCCTTACAGGAACCAGGAACAAAGCCTGGTTACTAAACCATAACAACGACTCCTTAAAGCAACACATAGAAGGAACCCTTATGGAAGAACCCTTCTAGATACCTTTAAAAGACTTCGTTAAAGCAAGCCTTCACCCTGGGATCCCTTCAAACGATTCAAACCCCAAACCCCTAAAATAAGGGGCCTTAATAACTAGACTGGGTTTTGGGGCCATTTTGGGGTATATTATACCATAAGTAGAATAAGGAACCCCAAACTAGTATAGCTAATTATTGAGGCCCCTATAGTACATACCCTATTATAGATCCCTTCTAGACCCCTTTAAGGATCCCTTGGAAGGGAACCCTAAACCCCTGCAGTATACCCTGAAGCCGAAACCCTCAAACCCTTAAAGATTTAAAGGCACCCTTATAGGATCCCTCTAAAGGTGTAATTGCGAAGGCCCCTAGACGAAATCCTCATCCTCACAACAGCCCTTATAGTAGCCCTTATAGACCCGAACCCTTACGTAATTATTGAGGCCCCTATGTAGATCCCTTATAGAACCCTTATGTAGAGCCCTTTAAGAGGAGCCCTACTCTGTTCATTAAGGTCCTCACATTTATAGTAGAAGCCAGAAAGTTGGAACATCATTCTCCTCATGCCCTTAAGGAAAAGTATAAGGGATCCTAGCACTAATCCTCCTAAAGCCATGTTCCAACTTTCCGGGGTTCACCTTAAAAGGAACATTGCACCTCGATCGGGTCGCCCAAGGAGGTTCCAGTTCCATGGCACTCGCCAAAAGTGATTTCGGCAGCAGAAAGCCCTGCCTTCAGGGAGGTTACGGTTTAGAGTTTTAGGGTTTAGGGTTTAGGGTTTAGGGAGTTCAAGGTTCAGGGTTTATAGGGGCTGTGGGTTTGGGTTTTAGGGTTTATGGCTTAGGGCCCTAAACGCATTGGGATTACGAGGCACTTGCGGGACGATGGATAACCGCAGACCTACAGGGATATGCAGGGCTTTCTGATTGAGAGGCTAACATGGGCTAACGGACTAGGGTTTCCAGGGTTGAGTTTCGCGGCTTATGTACGCTGATGTCCTGCCACAATAACCCGAACAGAAAAGATTGTTGTTGTCAAGATGGGTGGTCCTCTAAATTAGGGTCCCTTTGGGGTTCATTTTTATACGGGTGCCGTACTATTTTGGGAACCTAAAAGAGGGACCCTAATTTAGAGAACTACCCATATTGTTCGAGTCGAAGGATCTGTTGCTCTGAGGCTTGGACGGTGTGATATCACATGTTCGTGTAGTGATGGCCTTTGCCGAGCCGCGACTAAAACGATGTGTCATGCTTTAGCTCTGTGTACAACTATACGGGAGTTGAACAAACCAACCCATTTATGCTTGATCGAAACTTGTGTTCTCAGTAGCTTTACGTTTATCGTTTTATCGTTTTACAGGGAAACCGATTTTTCGACGTTAACTACCCTTTTACAGGAAATCCCAGACTGTCAACTTACAGACGGGTTTTCTCTGAGCTCCGATGGTATTCTTGGCATCCCTCACATTCTTTGGCTCGGGTCTTTCAAACAAGGTTTGGGAAGTCTGCCTCTGCAGCCCTAGCTAGAGCCTTCATGTACTTTTTTCCCAAACCCTAAACGGTAATTTTGGTAGAACAAACCTGAGTACTTCACGAGCCTGAGCTTCACTATCAAACAGCTGGGGTCCCAACAGAGGGGTCCTGCTGTGTGAAGATTCGATACAGTACTTGGAGTCTACATTCAAACACGAAACCCCAAATGCATTAGAGTATCTGACTTTGAACCCATGCCCGTCAACTTACCTTACCTTATTGGAACAACTAATTTTGAAACACCGAAAAATTCAGCAAGGGTTGCAGATCAAACGTTCGAGCATGGCGCTGCAGACCCCCTAAAACTGAACAAGGCGCCTCGCGGATACAAGCCATGATGCATGCACTTTGCGACGGCCCACTCGGCGCTGTGATACTCCTCGGCACACTAGGGATTTAGGGTTGGCTTATGGGTGGATAATCAAGAGGCTATATATATATATATATGTATATATATATATATTACCATTATGGACTTATGGTCCCCAAAACCATAACAGGCATGGTCTTTTGAGGCATCCACAAGCACGGATGACGGGCTTCGGTTACTGATGCCAGCAATGCAAACATGCGAAGGGAATGTACTCGCCCATTAACCAATGCACAGCTGCCTGCTAGCAACATACTGGCTTTTGCATTCCCGAATTCCAGACTGGATCCCGTTGACCTTCTTCCATAATGTTACTGGGGCATGCTAAGACAGGGTCCCGTTAAGGTATAGTGGTTGGAACATGTTCAAAATCATTCCTCACCGGAACCCGAAACAGTAAACCTGAAACCCCCTAGGCACCGGTTTGGAACCCTAAGGCTCAAAATTGCCCAAAAGCCTTATATAATACGGTCTTCAGGCCCCAAAGCCTTAAAACATGTGTCCTTAGAGCCTTAGGGGAACACAATCCGAAAACTGAACTCCAGGTACAGTCCGGGTGCGCGCTGCGACCATCCTGGTTCATCTTGCCTTGCCGACTTCTCATGGCTCTTGTGGGTTATGGGTTACGGGTAACGTAGCACTTTTAAAGACCCCAATACAAAGATCCTGATTGTAATGACTCCGATTAATAGTATCCCGATCGTAACCATTCTTAATGGAGAGGGGTTGACTAATCAGGTGTCTGAACGATGCCTGAAACGGAGGTCTGCCTCTTTCATTCAGATCAGCTCGATAAGGACGCCCCGAAATTAAAGGGAAAAGGGTAATGCTGGAGGACCTTGTTGCGCTTGCGGTTCAGAACCACCACGGAGGTCCAACATCACGTTTAGCAATAGCGATGCGAAGACTGCCCTGTACGGCGAAATATCTTCGAGACTGCAGACCCTTAACTAAAACAACCTGAACCGCAGCACAAGACTCTTTCAAGCCGGAACGCCAAGCCGAACGCAATCAGACTTCGAGAAACATCAACCCTAAACGTCTACAGTAAACTCCATTACGGTGGAACTCACTGTCTTCATGGTGCAAAAGCGAAGCATGGGCAATACCCACTGGCAGCATTGAATGCAAAGCGAATATGTAGCATGTGGAAATGTGGCAAACCAACAAAAGGCGATAGCTCGAACTAGCGCCAGCAATCGAAATACCAGTTGCTGAGTTCGCTGGCCCCAACAAACTATGTATAATGAAACCGTATTCAACTATGACAGGAGGACGATTGTTTGTATACATACAGATGTGCAAATTCATCTGTTCATGTACATACCTATGTATATTTACCTCTCTGTCTATGTATCTATCTATCTATCTATATTAAATGTATATATATATATACATATATATATATGTATATATAAGACTATCATACATACATGTAGGTCTGCAATGTGAGGTTGGGAGGTGACGACTCGATGCTGAAATTGAGCTCCAGCTGCTGGCTGCGATTCGCCCCCAGTCGATGCGGCTGTCCTGACTGCCTCGGGCAATAGCCCCAAGGGTCCAAAGGACCCTTGGGTTAAGGACAGGGTTTAGGGTTTGGAGTTTAGGGTTTAGGGTTTAGAGTTTAGGGTTCAGGGTTTAGAGTTTAGGGTTTAGAGTTTAGGGTTTAGGGACCCCAAGGGTCCAAAGGACCCAATAATTAGGTACTCGGTTTTATGATAGTAGTTATGTAGGTTAGGATTTTGGAGAGTGCATGATTATCGGGTACTTGGACCCTTGGAGTAGCGCCAGGGGAAAAGGCTGCGTAGGGTACTTCAGAGACCCGAGACCCGAAACTTCGGATCCATGTTTCAGAACGGTGCAGGGTTTGGCGGATCTCTCGCATCGAGAGCTACATGTGACCTCGTCACTGAGAACAATGTCCCTGAACACGAGCCTGGGCTATGAACTATGCTTCGCTGGCCCCGGGATGAGATCGAAATCATTAGGTTCAGGCAATTCTGGGCTTAACGAAAAACGGTAAAGGGTTTAAGAACCAGTCCAGGATTAAGACCCAATAACTCCTCAACCGTGAATGTCACCCTGTACACCCTGAGCCCATCTGAGCCCTAAACCTGAAACCTGAAAATGCGGAACTGTAGAGCCAAAGCCCTATTCAGAGAAGCAGCTGTTTCGCAAGGATGACGAAGCCTGGGCGTTAAGTTAGTGGACTTTTGGGTTCAGATGACAGCCCTAGACCTAATCGCAACTCCTCGACCCAAAATGCCCACCCCAACCAAGCAATTCCGGCCTTTGTATTTAACTTCAGTTTTGGACAGTAGTTGATGGGATGGAGTGTAGAGTTCAATGTGCACCACGTCCGTAACCTCATGACTTCAGGCTTTCGCGGACTCGCTGCAGCTTCCGCGTCCGTTGGGCTTGCAGCTTCGTCCGAACCCCATTCCGCATTCGCGACTCGAAGGGACTTCGTCTTGAAGAGACTGTACGGTTTAGGGGGAAACCTCAGGTATCCGAAGCCATCTTACTAACGTAAAATTGGTTAACGCAAAGAAGGAGCTACAATGGGGACTGTAGGTAAGGTTTAGGGAGGGCCCTTCACGATCACGAGGTCCCTCAAGGCTGTAGATAGTTTCGGAAACAAACTGTATCTGCAGTCCCGACGATCAGAAACAGACTCCGAATGAGATCTGTCCGAGATGTGACCCTGAACCCTATAGACCACTAAACCGCCAAACCCTAAACCCTTGGCCCTAGGCCCTAAATCCCTACACCCATAGACCCTAACCCCTGAATGCCAAACCCCAAGCCCCTAAACCCGAAAACCGAAACCCTGAACTACAGAAACTAACCTCTGAACCAGCGAATCTGGGACCCACCAGACCCTAACAGGCATTCTTGTACGCTTTCCACCAGTATGGTCTAGATGCCCGGATGGTTTCAACAGAGCTGGGGATGCAATATCCTGGAAGGGATTAGCATGGCACGTGAGTCAGTGACTATAAGTATTCAGACACCTGTATTTCTCTAAATCCTAAACCCTGTTAGACCCCTAAAACCTTAGTCCCTGTAGCCTATGAGCCCTAAACCCTAAAACCATAAAGCCTTAAACCCCTTATTCTCTTAACCCTAAAGCCTGAACCCCGTCAGACCCCTATTCGCATCGACTGTTGCCCAGGCACGGGCTCAAATAAGACGCTGAAAATGCCTTCGCCACGGCCGTAGCCGTCTGCAGAGTGGTCAAAGGTCCTTTATCGGATTCAGGTTTGGGGGTATCGGAGATAAGGTTCAGGGGCTTGGGATCTAGTTAGCCTTGGGTTCAGGGTTTGTACTCTCAGGTTTAAGAACTTAAGGATTCAGGCTTGAGGCTCGGGGTGTTCTAGTCCTAGTATAACAAACCGACTCCCAAAACTAGACTGCACACACACCACCGGTACATGAGGTATTACCGGTTATTACCGACAACGAACGCGACGAAGGTGACGTTCTGTTGAAGGCTTGCTTCAATGCTCTACAGGGGTTTGGGGGTCTGGGGGTAGGGCATAGAAGTTCATGTTTAGGATTCAAGCTTCAGGGCGGATAGTTTTGGGTTGGCATGTCCATTTTTGGGTTGGCATGTCCATATACAAGCCCTGGGCTGGAATGAAACACCCTCAACATCAAAAACCTGAATGCCGAAACGGGAGTTCCGAAAATAGGCAACCCAAACAGTACCTAAATAGTAGGATCCTGATTCTAAGGACCCCGGAAACCTTATTTGGGGGTCCTTAGAATAAGGATCCTACTATTTAGGGTGCTACATTAGGGTCTCCTATTTTCGGAAACTCCCAAATCGGTGGCATTCTGAAGTCCTGCTGCGCCCACGCGAGGAGATCATGCGCCCAGAACTCATGGCGATGTAGGGCATGACGTCCAGCAGTGTATTCACACCTGCCAAGATCTATGGGAGGTGCATTATAGGATTTGGGGGGATGGGGTTTGGAAGTTTGTTGTTGCAGGTTTAGGGCTTAGGGTCTACTTTGAAGCACTATAGAAGCCTGAAGAATTATTAAGATCGTGACGGTTTCTGTACCATAGGTGTACTAGGGAACCGTGAAGTACACCACCACACTACACATTACTCCGACTTGAAGGGGCAGGGGACTTAGTAAGTAGGTTATAAGTAGAGTTATAAGTCCCTAAATGGAGTTACCCTAATTATAACCCTACTTATAACCAACTTACTAAGTCCCCTGCCCCTTCAAGGACCCCTCGGGCTTTCAGGCTTCCTGATGTCTTGCCACAGCCAGTCCAACCAGGGTTTCAGGTGCCCAAACCCATTCAGTGACAAGCAACCCTAAACCCCAACCCTAGACCCTAAACCCTCAACCCTAAACCCTAAACCCCCAAACCCTAAACCCTAAACCCCCAAACCCTAAACCCTAAACCCCCAAACCCTAAACCAACTGGCACCTGGGCCCTGCTGACTACTTGAAGGGGCAGGGGACTTAGTAAGTTGGTTATAAGTAGGGTTATAATTAGGGTAACTCCATTTAGGGAACTTATGACTCTACTTCTAACCTACTTACTAAGTCCCCTGCCCCTTCAAGTAGTTGTCTTGTGACTCAGCTGGCATTGGGCCTCTGCATCTGGAACGAAGCCCTTTCAACCCGGAGCCTACCTAAATTCTCCCGCTGAGTTACGCAGGGCATAGGCCGAAGAGGTACTTTCAGTTTTCAGAGCCTTCTAAGTCGCCAATATTCTAATAGGGTTTAGGGTTTAGGGTTTAGGGGTTTAGGGGTTTAGGGGTTTAGGGTTTAGGGTTTAGGGTATAGTGAACCCCAGAAAGTTGGAACATGGGTTTAGGAGGATTGGTGCTAGGATCCCCTATACTTTACCTTAAGGGCATGGGGATATTGATTTTCCAACTTTCTAGCTTCTACTGTAAAGTTTTCAAAGGAAAAATAAGCACTACCCAGATCTTCCCATGTACGGACTAAAGCGAAGTTCGCCATGCTTTTCAGCCACATGGGAAGATACACCTCAAACCCTCAACCCTTCGTAGTATATTTCACGAAACCTAAACGCTAAATCCACTTAAATCCTGAACTCCCTTGCAAGCCCATCACCATAAACCCAATGTCCCCAAGGCTGCATGTACCTATGTATAGTATATGCACTTAGGCCTTCTAAAGTAATCACCTGTAATTAGAGCAACCTCTTTAAGGCCTAAGTATATACTATGTAAGTTGCTACAGGTACATGGAGCCTTGGGGTATGGGATATCATGATTCATAGGACCGGACGAAGCCTGCTCCAAATGCAGCATCCACCCGGCCCAGGCAGCAGTCCTATGCAGCCCGACTCTGCTGGGAAACCCAATGCCGACCGCTTGAGCCCTGAAGCTCTACAGTAGAAGCCCAAAAGTTGGAAACCCAATAACCTAAGTCCTTAAGAGTAATGCATAGGGAATTCCAGCACTATTTGGCCTTAATCCGGTTTCCAACTTTATGGGGCTTACTGTACGTGGCTTTGGGGTTTAGCGGCTCGGGGGTTCTCAGGTTTTGGATTACAGACTTCAACTCATAGGCTTTTTGGGCCCCAAAAAGCCTAAAGACCTACGGAGTTTCGGTATTTTCACCCTGACAGAAATTTCCATGCAGAGTCGCAGTGAAGCCGGCACTCTCGGCCCAAGTATTCGCCCCTGGATCATCCACTGTCTTCTCTGAAAGAAACTCTTCGGGACTAGGATAGAGTATTCCGACAGGTCATAACGTAAGGAGGAATTTATTTTAAGGAGTACTCTTCGCGTTCATTTAGGCCCACCACGTTCGCAGTCTCCACGACTGAGTGAGGCAGCTAGAATGCACAAGCTCCGCAGCACGAAACTTGCAGATCCAAAATCTCAAACATTGAAGCCTGCAGCTCACCAGTATCAGATCCTTGAACCCTAAAGAAGCATTGCCACGGTGCGACTTTAGAAGTCTGAACAACTACCAATACTAATCCTGAGGGTTCCTTCGTCGAGCTGTTATCAGCATGATATAACCCCGTTTAGGGTTTAGGGGTTTTGGGGTTTAGGGTTTAGGGCCCCATACACCCTCATCTACACACACGTACGTATGTATGTATGTATGTATGTATAATTTATACATACATACCTACCCCTACCCACCCACCCACCCACATACCTACCTATAACCTGCATACCTACGTACATACATACATATGTAAATACGTTTATACATACATATATATATATATATATATATATCCACATAGAGAGAAAGAGAGAGCGAGCGAGCGAGCGAGCGAGCGAGAGAAAAAGAGAGAGAGAGAGAGAGATAAAGAGAAAGAGAGAGAGAGAGCGAGAGAGAGAGAGAATGCAACAAAGTGCCCCTACATTAAGCCATTGCCCAGCAACCTGTGCTTCTTGCCACCCTGAAACCCATTGCATAATTGACCCCCATCACCAAAAACAAGGTTTGGGGTTTAGGGATAAACAACTAGAAGAACGCTGCCCTAAACCTACATTCACGCTATACAAGCCCTGCAAGACCCAAAAAACACTTGACACAACCTGTTCATAATTGCCTTCACAACATAAACCTGCTATTAAACCCTGAGCCCCAAACCATTTCACCCTAAGCCCTAAACCCTCTAAACCCTGAATCCAAAGCCCTAAGCCATAAGCCGTAAACCCTGCCTGGTGGGCCAAGTCTGCCGAGACCAGAGCAGAGCTGCAGGCGGTATCCTCATGGTAACGACATTCGGGAGTTTAGGGATATAGGTTATAGGGTTATGGGGTTTAGGGGTTTTGGGTTAAGGGGAGGGGTTTCGGGGTTAGGGTTTACGTTTAGGCTTCAGGGGTTTGGGGTTTAGTGTTTGGGGTTTACGGGTTGGGTGTTTAGGGTTTAGGGGTTGGGTGTTTAGGGGTTTAGGGGTTTTGGGTTAAGGGGTTTGGGGTTTTGGGTTTAGGGGTTTTGGGTTTAGGGATTTGGGGTTTAATTAGGGGTCATTCAGGGTTTGGTGTTCGGGAGTTTCAGCAAACTAGGACTTAGGGTTTGGGGCTTGGGGTTCCCAAAGGGTCGCTAGTCTACTTGCACAGTAGAAAGTAGGATCTCTGTGTTGGAAACTGATACTCATATTATGGTTTGTGTAAGTATAGCCTGAACCCGAAATGCCATGTAGCTAATGGAGAAGCCTGAGTTTTGGGGGCTCCTTATTATATCTGTATTTATAGTACATTAAACCCCCAAACTCTATTCCAATCAGGTCCCCAATAATAGGATCCGATACCCTAAACCCTAAACCCTAAACCCTTGGGGATGTGGGGAGTTTCAGAAGCCCCCACACCCCAAAGAAACGACGCCAGGCTTCCACTGAAGTGCAAGGCCCAGCCAGTCCCAGGAAATATGGCAGCCTGGAGCCAGGATAGGCTTTCTAAAGGTCTTTGGGTTTAGGGGTTTAGGTGCTTAGGGGCTTAGCGGTTAAGGGTGTAGGGGTTTCGGAGTTTAGGGTTTGGGGGTTTAGGGTTCGCGGTTTAAGGCGAAGAACCCCGGATCGAGCAGAAGTATCGACATGCTAGAACAACAGAGCCAATTCGCCGATCGGACGCTTAAAGGGCCGCAACTCAGTCCTGCACCGAAACCCTTTAAACCCTACAGCCCTAAACCCTAAACCTCACAGCCCTAAACTTAGCCTAGACGGCCTAAACCAACATTTTCCACGGCCCTAAACCCAAAACACTGGCACCTTCAGCCATAATCCCACAAATACTTCAAGACCAGGCTACCAAGCCTACCTATTGTCTCCACGGTAGTTCCATGTTTTGATTAGCCAACTATATACATACATACATACATACATATGTGTATATATATATATATGTAGGGTCATATAAGGCGAACCATGCCAACCCCCCAAAATGGACTGCTAGATATGTAACGGCTTCAGGCCCGTCCAAGAACATCCTCGTGGAATTGTGCGAACGTCATAAGACTTCTTTTCGGTTTAAGGCTTAGGCGTGGGCTTAAGGCAACAAGGTTTAATCGAAGTACCGCCTAGTGATGGGTTTAAGGTTCGCAGTGTAGGGCTTGCTTACGTATTAAGGCTTGGGGTTCGGATGTGCCGAAGATCCTCGAATGAGTTGGGCACAAAGCAAACCTTTGATGCATTCGATACACAAGAAGCCCATCAAGGGCAAGTCGACCCATGCGGTAGCCGCACCTCTTGCAAGAACACGAAGCCTTAAACCGTAGCAAAACCGTTCAATCATGGTACCCCTAAATGGGAGTTTCCGAAAATAGGGGACCCTAACATAGTACCCTAAATAGTAGGATCCTTATTATATGGACCCCAAATACGGTACCCCTAATTTTCGGAACCCCCCCAAATCGTTAAAGCCCTGAATCCCCAAAACCTTAAGCCGAAGCCCCGAGGCCCGAGGCCCTTAAGGCCAACACCCGTAGACAAAGAGCACAGAAACCCAAACCCCTGCCCCTAAGCCAAGCTGCCCTAAAAGCAAAGCCTACACAGCCCTAAAGCCTAAACCCTAAACCCTGAACCCAACAGTGCCATAAACCTTATACAGCCTAGACTCTGAACCCTGCCCCCAGAGGGCTATTATAAAATTTTAGGACTTTAGGGCCCTTTTAGGTATCCAAAACCATAAAAAGGACTACTTCAACCCTTAAGGATGCCCAGAACCCTACACCCTACAGACCCCTTAAAAGGGACCCTGAAAGGAGGGTTTAGGGTTTAGGGTGGGGCCCTTAAAGGAACCCTACAAAACTCTTAAAGGAACTAACACCCTGTCCAGAATCGCCCGGCCTGACGTGTACTGGATCGCCCTTGAACATCCCGGTCTGGAGGAAGGTCGGGCTTTACAGGGTGTTTCCTTGAGGTGTTTCAAGTTGAGGGGTTTAGGGGCTTAGGGTTTAGGGGTTTAGGGCTTTAGGGAATTTGGGGGTTTAGGGTTTAGGGGTTGGGGGTTTAGGTCTATGTAGACCGCTGATTAGATGATATTCCCACGTCTTTGAGGAACCCAACACTTAGCGGGGATCCCCATTGCACCGATTAGAACTTCTGAAACGGAAGGGTGTCTGAGTCAGATGTCCATGACTTAGTGGCTGAGTACCCTAGCCCAAAAAATGTTAACCTCCTCAATAATGGTAGGATTCTTATCAACCCCAAGAGTTTACATGTTACCTACTCAGCTACTAAGACGATATCCAGCTGCGGTTTTGTTCAGCTCCGGTGTTGCCCAGGCCTTCGAGCCCAAAGAGCACAGTACCCCTCCTTGGGCTTTTAGCAAGCTGATCGGGGATGATGTAGGAGGCTGATTAAGAAACCCTGGGCCTTTGTTAGGGTTCCTTCTGTATATGAATCCTACTAGTTGAGGTTATAAGGCCAGGGTTTCTTAATCAGGTTCCTACATTACGTAAAGTAGCTGCTGGCCGAGAGTTGAGCGTCATGGGCTTGAGCTTTGCCTCAATCTGGGACAGGACTTTGCCTCCCAGCTGACCCATGGCCAAAGCTGTGTTCACTATAAGGACCCTTGGGGGGGTAGGGGGAGGGGGGTAGGGGACCGCAGCATCATTGAGGACAAAGCCGTCCGGCTCAGGCTCCTACGTCATATCTGGAACGACTGCAGCTGTCTGGTTCTTAGTAGGGAATGGGGGAATGGGTTATGGGGACCATTATTGGGGTCCATTCCCCCCATTCCCTACTAAGCACCAGACAGGCAGTCTCCAAAACAAATCCATCTCCCTAAGGGTCCATGTGCCCAAATAGTACATACTTTGGCTTTTAAAGTAGTCCCCATGTAGGTACATTGGGCCAAAGTAGAAACTATTTGGGTACATGGACCCTTATAGTTACCCTAAACCCTTATAGAATCCTCATATACCCCTTAACGGACTCAGCAGCAGCAAATGTCCCCAACCCGAACAACAAAATAGATAGTGTCTTGAGGTCAAGGGTCTGGTGTTTACGGGTCAGGTTGAAGGGATCATAAAACCCAAATGGGTGGTGGTCCCTATTATAATACGGCACCTATTATTTAGGGTACCCAAAACGGCACCTTAATTTTGACAACTACCCAAATGCATCTCGGCTCTTAACGAATTCATATTCTCCAGTGATGCAAGTATCTGGAGTTGCTGGGCTTGCTACACTCTCACTTTAACCGTGTCAGTGAAGGCTGACGACCCGAAACCATGCAAGGGCCTCCTACGGGTTCAGGGTTTAGGGTTTTGGGTTTAGGGCTTAGAGTTTAGGGCTGAGACGCCCAGTGACCTTTAGAGCAACCGGGCTTCTACAGAACCTGTTCCCCGAACACTCAAGCCGAATTCACCTGAACGCGCCTCGGTGTTTGGCGTTAGTCACGGATGCAAATTAAGAGCCGCTCACCAACCAACTTTCAGGCTGTCAGCTTCCCAAAGGCTTGTTATGGTTTCGGGACCTAATTCACAATGGTCGGATACATGGGAGTTTCCGAAAATAGGGGTACCTCATTGAGGGGTCCTTATAATAAGGATCCTACTACTTAGGGTACTATATTAGGGTCCCCTATTTTCGGAAACTCCCACATGGACCCTCTTTGGTTCTGTCATTGACACCGGGCGGCCATCGTAGCGACAGAGCCGAGGTAGTAGGACACGAGCTTGCCCGAAACATCCTCAGGCAAACAAGGACAGTACGGCTCTTTAGGGTTTAGGGTTTAGGATCAGTAGCTTACCTTACCCTTGGGCTCCACTTACTTAAATAGTAAGTCACTACCAAGAGAATATATTACCTAGCATCCCATTGTTTAGGTAACTGGAGCCCTAGGGTTAAGTGTCCGGAGCACCGAATAGCTTCGGGTCTCGGATCGCCGATTCTGCAAAAAACTGGTTTCTCCGGCCGACATATGACTACTGGGTAGAGTGTTTGGACCCTTAGTAGTGCTGTCCTTCGACTTCCCAGGTGTCATTGCGGCCCTGCCTGACTTTGTCCGCTCGGGCTCTTGTTGGAAGGAAAACCAAAAACATTGTCTGTTGAAACCCCCCGCCAAAAAAATGCGAAACCCTAAACCCTGAACCTTAAGAGTGGCATTTGGAGTGCGCAATGCGGCTCTCATATTCGAAGCTTTCTATGCATGCATGCCATACCTTAAACCACCAAACCCTACTTTTTTGTAAGTTCTTATTATAAACCCTAGTATGGAATTTATAGGGACCCTACAAAAAAGTAGGTTTTGGTAGGTTAAGGTAGAGTTTAGGGTTTACGGGTTTGGGGTTTAGGACAACCCAAGGCTTTCCCTAGAGGCTCATACCCTACCCCTTTTTTAGGGCGCCTACTCTTTATGATAACAGGTCCTAACCATAAAACTAGGTATCCTGAAAAAGGGGTAGGGTATAAGCCTCTAGGTAGGGTTTAGTGCAACCCTGACCGAAACCCCCAAACCCCCCTATGGAACTCTTACCTTTTACCCTCAAGAGGACCATAAAACCCCGGGTCCTGCTTTCTGAGGCCGCCGTGGTAGAGGCACTCGTAGCCAACTTCCATCGCAAGGCGCGTGTTCGGCTCCATCTGCGGGCAGCGGTCTGGGAGTTTACCCCAAGGGTCCAAAGGACCCAAGAATTGGGTACTCGGTTTTAGGATAGGAGTTATGTAGGTTAGGATTTTGGAGAGCGTGTGATTATTGGGTACTTAAACCCTTGGGGTTAGGGTTTAGGGCCAGCGGTTTAGGGTTAGCTTTGGGTTTAAGGTTTAGGGTCTGGGGTTTAGGGTCTTGGGCTCGAGGTTTGGGGCCTTGTGGAAACTTAGGAGGGGTGAGCTTATCTAATAATCATTATCTGCACCGAAAAGATACAACATAACCCAGAAGGCCGTATATGTACCGGTATGGAATTGAATCAGGCACCCAAAGACCATCCGTGCCATGATAGAGGTGTATATATATATGGACCTTCTTGGCGGCTACATGTAAGCCCGCACGCCTATGTTATGTTGCAGACGATGGTTTGCATTGTCCTATTTCATAAGTGGCTCGCAAGTCGTTTTGGGGGTCAGGGTGTAAGCATTTAATGTCGGAACCTGATTAAGAAACCCTGGGCCTAAAACCACACAATGTTAAGATTCATATAAGGGACCCCAATAAAGGCCCAAGGTTTCTTAATCAGGTTCCTACATTACTATAGTACCCTTATATATCCCTTATAGTAACCCTTGTAGACCCCTGTAAAGGAACCCCAATAAAGGCCTAAGGTTTCTTAATCCGGTTCCTACATTATCCCATAGAGTCCTACAGTCCTAGAGGCTTGAGCGTTTGGGTAAGCGTTTAGGGTTTAGGGTTTAGATCCTGGGGTCCTCGAAGAGGATCCACTAGCACAGATTTCGGCTACTTGGGTTGGTGTAGCTGTGGTACAAGGTAACACAGGCAATGGTAATGATTGGATCGCCTGGGAAAAGCTTTTCAGGAAATTGTGCTGATCCCGCATAGTTTACAGCCGTGAAAACCAAGACTCTTGAGTTGAGGGCCACACGCCCTGACAAAAAAAACTCACCCCGGAGTTCAAGCCCCGAAGCCGTAACAGAAACCTAAAAAACCCTAAACCCTAAACCCTAACCCCTAAACCCTAAACCGAATTCAGGCCAGCAGCAGAGTAAACTTCCTCCCAGTTGATGCCGAAGAATTCTGAGCGGGCCAGAAGTTCCCCCAGCTACCGAAACCTAAGGGTCAAAAGGCCCCATTTAGGAGTGTATCAGAGTCCTTACTGAGCACTTGGTTTAGGGTAACATAGTATCAGTATCCATTCTAGTTCCTGTTTTTGGTTAGCCAATTTTATGGCTAAGATCCTCTAACGCAAGCTTGGTTAACCGAAGAAAGGAAGTGCAACGGAGACAAAAGGTAGGGACAACGCTTCAGCTGCAAGGAACTTCCAAAGTTAGGCTTGCAAGACGGTTTCTACGGCGGTTCTATCGGTGGTTTTTCGTTCTTTCAATGTTCGAAGGATACTTGGGTTCGGGATAGTGGTGATGTGGGTGAGTGCTGTGGGGGAATGTGCAAATCTTTTGCTCGGTATGTTGTGCCGTTACGCCTTCCACTTAAGGCGTCATGACCTGCGACGTCTGTAGGGCTAGAAGCCAGTAGCTTCGGCGTAAGCTGTAAGGTGAAGACTCATCGCGAAGGGTTTGAGGTTTGAGGCTTTAGTCGATTTAGGGCTTACAAGGCTCAGATGTGCTTAGAGGGTAGGATTCAAGGCACAGGGCGGTTCACGCAGGAGAGCTTCACAGGTCACAAGTCCAGCCAGGACCTAAATCCAGAGCTGGGAAGCAATGGCAGTCTGAAACTCCTACACTCATAGGGACCCTTAGCGGGGTAGTGGGGGGAGGGGATAGGGGACCGTAATGCCCACAATAAGGGCTCAACAAGGCCTATTTAAGGAAGTATAGTCGCTACCCCCCTCCCCCTACCCACCTAAGGGTCCCTGATAAACCTGAACTTCTAAACTAAACCTTTACGCTCTAAGCTTTTTTAAACTCTTCGCTGGGAAAGCCCTAATCTGGCAACCATATCCCTACGGTCCATGTGCCGACACAGTCTAGACTTTGGCCTTAAAATAGTCCCTATGCAACATATAGGTGCTTTAGGGCCAAAGTATACATTTTTGGGGCACATGGACCCCTATACAGGGTATCGTTCAGGGCCTCAGAGGTTTCTTTGGACTTTCCGTGCCGTTGGTATAGGGGCTTTAATAATTGAAACAGGGTTTTGGGGCACATTATACTTTAAACTATATGTAATCAGGGACTGTAAGGCATAGGATTTGTAAATATCGCTGAACCCTAAACCCTAACATTCTTAACGGAACCCTTTAAAGAACCCTATAACATATCAATCGTCAGGAAGGCTGCTACGGTACATTAGTACAGGGCTTGGTGTTTGGAGTTCAGGGTTTGGGGTTTAGGAGCTTACGCTTTGGGGTTTAGGCATTCGGATTTTGTGGTTTAGGAGTTTAGGTTCAGGGATTGGGGTTTGGGCTGTAGAAGCTTGGTTCAAGGTTCAGGAGTTGTGGGTTTAGGTTTTAAGGCTTGGGTATAGAGTTTGCAGCTTGGAGATTCAGATGGTTTTAGGCTTGACGGTTAGGGTTTGGTGTTCAATGATTAGGGTTTGCTGACCACGGCCGCAACATTATCAAGACTTTTGCAAAGTCCGTCACCGTTGGCGGCGTCGTGATTGCGGCAGTTGGGATCGCAACCAAATGCATCATTAGCAAACATCGCCGTCGTCTGTATGAGTGTCATAGCCAAGCACATCCGTGGGTTCAGCAACATCTAGACCAACATGATCAGCAGCGTCGCAGCTGCCATCCAGCAGCCGTCGCCGCGGCCTTTCTCCTTTCGCCATCATCACCGTCATTGCAATAACCACCAACACTACCTCAAAGTGCTGTGATGGCCAGGGTGTTCTTTTTTTGTTGTGGCCCCTTTTTGCTCGTGCCCCGCGTCATTGGTTTCTAGAAAATTTTTTGCTGTCGGGCTCGGGTGTGCAAAGTGTTTTTGTTTTGTTGCGCTCCGTTGGGCGCCGCGACCTTTCGTCGGGGCCAGAGCAAAAAAAAAAACACTTTTCCCG
>BGNK01003920.1:7187-63576 GCA_003297005.1 Symbiodinium sp. clade A Y106
TGTTGAAGCAGCTGCAGCTTTTCTCTAGTGGAATGCCTCGCAAATGCACTGGCTGCAAGGTTTCGGCTGTATTGCATGCATGGAACTTCGGAAGCCAGCATTACATGGGTTCCATTCTTCACGCCCGTCTATCGCTACGAGGAGGTGGCCGGACTGAGGGGGCAGTATCGGGAGCCGAGCATGGAAGCGGAGCCGATCCGAGCGAAGACGCCGTGGCGTCGAGTGGAGGACCCTGTGAGCCACTGCCTGGACGGCGAGAGCCTGCTGCTGACGGGCTTTCCGGGGACGGGCAAGACCCACCTGGCCAAGAAGATCGTCGAGGCTTTGCGGGAACACGGGGACACGGTGCACATCATCACCAAAACCCATGCGGCCGTGCAGAACGTGGGCCTGGGAGCGCAGACGGCGGACCACTGGGTGCGGCGGAACGTGAGGAATGGGCACTGCAGCGCCACCTGGTTGGTCATAGAAGAGCTCACCCAGTTAGACACCCCTTTGTGGGCCGACATAGCCTGCTTGAGCATGAACAAGAAGATTCGCTTCCTGCTGCTCGGGGACTTCAGGCAGCTGCCAGCTGTATTGGATAGCTTCGCGGGCGCGGAGGTCTGCAAGGAGCTGAAGCACAGCCAGCTGCTGCGCGATCTGGCCGGGGGCTGGTGCCACGAGCTCTCGGAGCGCTGGCGCTTCGACGAGCGGATCTTCGAGTTCTTGACTTGGCTTCGAGTGGACGAAGTGGACCAGGTCCCGCTGGTCGAAGCGGTGCGGCAGGCCCGGCGGCGCTTCCCGAGGCGGGGGGAGCCCGATAGTGAGCCTCGTCATCTCCCATGCGAAGCGGTTGCAGATCAACGAGCGGGAGAATCGCCCTGGTGGTGCAGTACGAGGCTCGCGGTGCGGTGCCGACGAATGCGCCGCAGACCATGAGGGTCTGGCCGGGGCTGCGATTGATCGGGGCCGGTGGCAAGGTGCAGAAGGGCACCTTCCTGACCGTGGAAGCTGTGGAGGGGGACGTCGTCCGCCTGGAGAGTGGGCAGTGCTTCGCGGGCCCGGAGCTGCTGAAGCACACTCGGCTCTGCAGCGCAATTACCTATGCTTCGGTGCAGGGGCTGACCCTGAGGGGGCGGGTTTGGCTCTACGACGTGGAGAGCCCGCACTTCACGCTCAAGCACCTGTACATGGGGTGCTCCCGGGCCACGAATTCGGAGCTTCTGAGCGTCCTGTAGTGACACTGTCAGCATTCGTCAAATTTGACGAGTTGTGACAGTGGCCCGTTTTTGATCGAAGTTCGGAGCTTCTGAGCGTCCTTTGAGGTTTGTTCGGGTTTCCCGGTTTCAGGGAGGTCTGAACATGGCCCGTTTTGGGCTGCTCCCGGGCCACCAATTCGGAGCTTTTGAGCGTTGTTCCGGCTTCGTCGCATCCGACGGAGGCTGAACAAGGCCCGATTTTNTGGCCCGTTTTGGGCTGCTCCCGGGCCACCAATTCGGAGCTTTTGAGCGTTGTTCCGGCTTCGTCGCATCCGACGGAGGCTGAACAAGGCCCGATTTTGATCAATTTGAGCGCGTTTTCGGAGGTAACGCAGATGTTGCGGATTTGCGACATCCCGGATGCTGAAAAAAAGGGCATAGTTTCGTTCCCCACACGCCCCGACTGGGGGCGGCAGATGCTGCAGAAAAAACGGGCAGCATTCCGTTCCCCGACAGCCCCCCTGGAAGGGGGACTGAGAGGGTATCCCGCCCAGGCGCAGGGGCCTGGCGGGGGCGGCGAGGCTTCGGAGGCGCCCCATTCCTTGGACGCCTCCCCGGTGCCTCACGGACCGGCGCGAGCTTCATCGGTGGCTGGCGGTTACTGATAACCCGCCAATTGAGCCCTGTCTCAGTCGGGCACCACCTCCACTCGCTNGGACCGCCGCACCGAAACCAGAGCCTCCCCCCGCAAGCGAGGTTCCTCGACTCTGGCCCCGGCTCAGCGTGCCCCACTAGGATAGGAGTAGAGTAGCGGACGGCGATCAAACAGGGCGAGCCCCGGAATCAAACCGGGCGAGCCCCGGGATCAAACCGGGCGAGCCCCGGGATGAAACCGGGCGAGTCCCGGGATCAAACCGGGCGAGCCCCGGGATGAAACCCGAGTGTTGGAATCGAAGAAATGGCCACTTTCAGAGGGGGACTAGTCTCCGCCCAGTCCACTCCTTCGCCCTATACCCAGGCGAACCAATTAATTAATTATTTATTTATTATTTTCGGGCCAGCCTGGGGCTTGTCATTTTTGTCATTCCTTCGGCCTGTACCCAGAAGAGCCAATTTAAATCTTTTTGCTCTCTCTGGGGAGGGTGTTCCCAGTCTCCGTTCTGTGTTGGCTACAGGCCTCGTTTCGAGGGATGCCCAAGAATTTGGTATTTCGCAGGCCTGCAGATTGTAGGGCTTGGAGCCAGGNCTGCGCAGGTGCTGGCTCGGGGGCCCCCTTAAGGCCGCTTCAAGGCTCTTTGCAAGCACTTTTGAGCCCCAAAGATTGCTTGAGCTTGGCCCCGCACGGTGCAGAATCGACAGTGTTCCAAAGTGTCTAATTCTGAGCTATGTCTCGAAACGAGGCCTGTAGCCAACACAGAACGGAGACTGGGGACACCCTCCCCAGAGANTTGGCCCCGCACGGTGCAGAATCGACAGTGTTCCAAAGTGTCTAATTCTGAGCTATGTCTCGAAACGAGGCCTGTAGCCAACACAGAACGGAGACTGGGGACACCCTCCCCAGAGAGAGAACCTGGATTGCAAGAAACACATCTATCCACCTCTTCTACAACACATTTTTGGACTGGCAACATGCAAGCCACATAAAGACGCTTTAGATCGGTAAAAAGCCAGAAAAATGTCACAAGGCTTTAAGCTCAAAACAGAAAAACATGGTTTTCGAATCCTGACAAAACGATCTTGACCAAACAAAATACGACACTCTTGAAAGAATCAACACCCATCTCAAAGTCCACAAAGCGGACTGCACTTCGACAGTCGATCCTTTCAACCTGAATGCACGTAAACACATGTCAGAATGTGTGCATTGCATCACATTTCATCACAATGTCAAGCTGTCTGTGGAAAAAGGAGTGGAGAAGATGGCATCGCTTGAGACTAAAAACACGCAAGTTCTGCTTGCCGAAGCCAAGTACACAATGCCACAGTACATTGCAAAAACTCTTGCATCACCAAGCAAGTCAAAACGGCTTGGAAACACACTTTTTACAATTATTTTTGATCAATTCTTGCATCTGCAGTGGGAGCTTGCATGTCCAGAAAGAAATTTGCTGACTTGCGAAAAAGCGATGCTGGGGAGGCCACCCCCCCGCGGACCCCAAACCATCCAATTTTTCGGACCCAAAACCAGAGGACACGTTCCAGCTTCATGAAAACAAAAAGTGCACGACAAAAAGCTCTTGCAAAAATTGAAACGTGCAGATCGTAACGTGTTGGACGCCTCTCAATGCTGAAAGAACAAGTACGTCCGTCAGGGCCCTCGAAAGCAAGAAAGCCGAAGTCCAAGAAACTTCACATTGAGCGGCCGCGCGCACGTTATGTTTGTATCTGTGTGCGGCTGCACATGTTGTAGCAACAATTTGCATAGTCACTCCGTGACTTGCGCATCACACACTGTCACCCAACCAGTTCTTGAATTCCCAAAATAACTCACCCGTCTCCCGCCCTTTGCGCAATCTTGCCGACATTGCGTGAACACAAAGGTCTCTTGGCTTTCACTTCGAGCTTCTGAGCCTCAAGCCCACATAAAGGGTCTCTTGGAATCAGTTTGAGAGAAGACCGCGCAGAAACACGTCTGATGCTCACTTCCGGCTGCTATGCGACCGTCCATTGGGGTGATGGTGCGTAAAACGCGGCTGCATCGTGACCGCGTCGTAACCGTGACTGTGTCGTAACCACAAAACACGTCGCATCGCACCGCGTTGTGACCCTGTTGTGACCCTGTCGTGACTGCGTGACCGCGTCGTGATTCTGTCGTGACCTTGTCATGACCGCGTCGTCACAAAACGTCTCTTTCGTGACTGCGTCGCAACCGTCATGATTGCGTCGCGGCTGCCCAGCGTGATCGCGTTGTGTCGTGACCGTCTCGTGACCGCAAAAAGCGTCGTGAGCGCGTCGTGCCGCGTGCAATCTAGCATGTGTGTCGAGACCTCGTAGCATGCTTGCCGAAGCCGGTTCTCGGATTTTCGTAGACCTGCTGAGGATATTTGCCCTAGCTTCTTGTTTCTGTGAAGCTTTTGCTTGCTCGGCTTGGCAGGCGTGGCACTCAGACTACGCGAGCCTTTGAAGAGTTTGCGCTTAAACAAGTGCTAGGGTCTTGCTGATTGTGGAAGCGTAGTGACCTCGAAGTGACCGCGTAGTGACCGCGTAGTGACCGCGCAGTGACCGCGTAAAGACTGGGATAGACACTCAGTCTTTGTGGAGTCTTTCGCGATGTAGACTGCAGTCTTTGTCGAGTCTTTGTCGAGTCTTCAGTCATCTTTGTAGCATTGTTGCTTCATTATTGTTGCATTATTGAGTCAATGTTGAGTNCTTTCGCGATGTAGACTGCAGTCTTTGTCGAGTCTTTGTCGAGTCTTCAGTCATCTTTGTAGCATTGTTGCTTCATTATTGTTGCATTATTGAGTCAATGTTGAGTCATTATTGAATCAGTATTGAATCATTATTGAATTGTGAAAAAGCCGTTTTGTGACAGAAAACGTGCGAAACAAACTCCGTAGTGACATCGTAGTGACCATGCTGCAAAACCGGCTGTAGTTGCATTATTTTTGCGTTTGGAAAAGGTTACCATAAGTGCCCCCATACATATATATATCCCGTGGATGCCTTTTAGGTGCATTTTGGGGTCTGCTCGTAAGTGCCTCACGTTGGTGTCACAAGTGGCTTGCTGCGGCTTGTCGCGCATGTCAAAACCCACTGCCATCCAAGGAAACTTCCTTGATAGCTCTTTTGAGCTGCAGCTCATGCTGTCTTGTGGTAAACTTGTTTGGATGCTGGAAAACAAGGGTTTCTGTTGAAGGATGCTTTACACGATATTGTAAGCCTCGAAAGCAACCTTCGACTCTGCGATGAGTCAATTCCGTGAGTCTTGCACGATGAAGGCGTTGTGACGTAGGGTTGTCACCTTTCTCCACCTTCTGTTTAAGGTCAGCAACCAAAGTTGCGCTTCAAAAATCAACCTTTTAGTCGCGGGAAGTCGCAGCAACAACCCCTGCATTCTTCTCAATGGATTTGCTTTTCGTTGTCGGGCAGCAGAATGGTTTTGGGCGCTTTGGAGTGTTTGTATCTGACCCAAACTCAGTAGCAAACGTGGTTTTGGGAGACTTGGCCTGAGAGGCAAAGGTTTTGAGGCGGTGATGTCTGGACACACAGTAGACTGGACCTTGGCGGCCAGGTCCAAGAGTTCAAGACGGTGCGTCAGGATGCGTCAAGAGGCCGGCAACCAAGCAAAGTACAGTAGACATGTTTATATTGGGTCTGTGGTCAAGAGGGGTTGTCACGGTGTCGAAGTGAGGGTGTGCGCCGCTCAGATGCGCGAATGGGCTTGGGGTGCTGGCTGGCTGGACGTGCTTAGGGGATGTCGTGTCCTGCATGGCCATCGTCGTTGGTGCGTAGAGGACATTATACGTGATTTTTCCAGCGGAATCAACAGTTAGTGTCACATGTCGCGCCTTGTGCATACCATTCTTCTTTTGAAGGCTTCTAAGCGGGCCGTTGAACGGTTTGAAATTTTTCTAGACGGTGGCATCAACATTTTGAAAGAGCTGTCTAGAAAACTTTCGGTCACGAGTTGCATGATCCAAAACCGTGGATCCGCGCTCTAGATGGATTGTTTGTCAGGACCAAGGACTCTGGAGTTCTCTCTGTGCTGGAGGGTTCCAAGCGGAGAGCGGAGGCGAGGCAGCAAAAGTTCATGACCGCACCCTGAACAGCTTGAGTTCGAAACGTCATGAAGCGCGCAACACCTGAGATCTTGACTTCCTAAATGCTCTGGTGCAGCCAGTGCAACCCACCCGGGTGTAGCTACCACACAATGAATCAATGAGTTTTAACCCATGCACAAACAGAGAAAGCAAGGCAACCAAATCGGAGGAGGCAGAGAGATGGGTTCACGAGAATAGTCTGTGGGATAAGACGTGCTCGACAAACGCAGTGGAGTTGAGAGCATCGAACGGACCCGACGAAAGCATGTTCTGGCCTAAGTGCCAGCATGCCATATTGGTGCTGGATGAAAATTTTCATGATTATCTTTTCTGGAGATGTTTTGTACTCTCATTGTCGACGCAAAGTGGCTTCTTTTCTGCTTTGTTAATGCACACGGTTCAATACATGTCTCAAACGTGGGTCTCAGGTCTTGTTTCGGTTTGTTTTGTAGGTGCATGTTGTCATTTTGTGTTTTGGCTGTCCTTTCCAACTCCCTTGTCATTCCAAGAGCCCGGAAATGCTTCTGGTGTGGTGATTGGAATTTGTGTCTTAAAATCTGCTGCTGGAAAAAATGTGCAAGCAGGACATTATGCTTTGCAATCTAAAAAGCCACGTCCCTTCCTCTGAGTTGGTGCCCTTGCCCAACCGCCAGTAGATCTTTAAGTTTCGCACAGAATGTTTTGTTAGATTTTGTGAAAGTCTGCTAAAGCCGTCCATTTTTTGGGTTTGCTTTCAACATTTTTAGTTCAAGCCCTATGTTATAAGTTGGCAGTGCAGCTGGTACCCCAGCCTGTTTTCAAAAAGAAAGTGGGGTTAACAACTTTAGAATTCGAGGGTGATGCATCTAGAAAAAAGTTATTGTTGCGGAATCGTAAACCAAAAACAGATGATGTGTGTTTTTTCGGGGCCGGGGAGGGTGTCCCGGTTTGGTGCTCGGTTTCGAAGGATCTAACCGAGTTCGCCAATGCCAACTCTTATAGAAATGATCGGCAGAAAGTCGCCGATGACAGATTCGTGTGCTGTTCCGGCTGAGCTTTTCATATGTTACTGTTGTGAACCAACGTTTCAAAATGATTGGCATTTTGGCATGTGCTTGCTTTGATCCAGAACACGCGACCGCCTACAAAGTTCGGAAAGTCACGTGCAGTCAATCGGTGCCATGCCAAGCAACTTACTTCAGCGAACGTGCATCTACGTGCGAGTAGCATCTGTGTTAAGCAGGCAAACATGCAGCCCAGTGCACTAGTTTCACGGTAGGAGATTCCCGAAGCTGAGACGGTTTGTGGACGTCGGGCTTGACTAGCAGTACATTAATGGATGTTTTTGGTTTAGAACTGCTTATGGACAAGTGCCGCATGCAGTTTCCAAGACGGGTTCTTGCAGCTTTTATATGCATTCCCCGAAGTTTGGCAAGTTGTGGTCTCCTGGCTGCCAGTCGTGGAAGAAGGTCTGGACACTTGCAGTGTGGTAGTGGAAAGTTTGCATTGCGGGTTGCATGAATGCAAACCGAGGTTTTGGGGAGCTTTGCCAAACTGAATTCGACTGTGCTTTCCAATGGAAGGTACCCTGGCAAAAGTTTGGTTCTGACAGCCAGCATGCTTTATGTTTTGGGAATCAGTTTGTGTTTGTGCATATGAACGCTGGGCGGCTGGACGGCTGGGCGCTGCTGAATTGCATGTTGGGCGTGAACTTCCTTTAGAGCAGTGGTTGCAACTCAGGCAGACTATCAAGATTACTTCAGACCCCTGTCCTTTGCGCGGGTGTATGCCAATGATGCTGGCGCTCCTATGCCGGACAGTGAGAAAACTTTGTCTGCAATCGAGCTGCACCGCATGAAAGACTCTGCAGATCAGCTCCTCAGTTCCAGAGAGGAAGGTGGCAGGCTTCAGGAACTAGATCTTATCGTTACTGATGCAGCGTATAAAGTTTTGACGTGCTGGAACTCTGGTGGGCGCTTTTGGTACTTGGAAACTGATGTTACCAGCTCTACAGCTTGCGTGCCTTCCACTTGCACTGAAGAGCATATTGAGAGGAATGTTGCCAGGATGTTTTTTGAAAAGATAGCTCCGCCCGGTTTCACCCCAGAAATAAACCTCGTGCGCGAGCTCTTTCATTGGGGACAGATGCAGCTGGACTTCGTCATTATTGGGATGGATGGTTGTGGCAGCACTTCCTTGCACAGGATACTGGCTCAGCATACCGAGGTCACGTTCACCAACATATCCGTCTTCAACGTTGATGAAGATTTCTTCCTGATAGAGATGGGCAGGCAAACGTTGCCTTTTCGAGCTCAAGTGGAGCGCTTGAACCTCTTTCGCATGGAGCTCCAGGAGCTGAAGGGCGACTCCCAGCTGGTCGGGCTTTATCAGCCCTACATGTGGCACGTTGACGTGCTGAGGATGGCGATCAAGCAAATGCCAAACCTGAGGGTACTTGCCACAGTTTGTGACCCCGTAGATCGCTTTGAGCGTCGCATGCACGGCCAGAGTAGACCTTCCGACGAGAAGTTGTCGGAATCCGTGGCAAGGCAGCTCAACGACGATGCCTCGGTAAATCTTGCACAAAAATGGCGTGGGTGGCATGCGGCCTTTGGGCACCGAATTCTTTTTGTTGAGCAGCTCAGACTCAGCTCCGATGCAACGTGGAGAACCATTTCCAAGTTCTTGAAAATCCGGCCATTTCCGCGCACCTTCCGTTTCCCACGCTACAATGCACGTGGTTCGCGGACGAATCTTTGTCAGCACCCGGAACTACTGGACGACTTGAAGGCTCGCTGAAAAAGTGTGAGTATGCTCTTGTGCCGTAAAGTGTGCTTGATTGATCGAAGCCCAAAGGAGTGTGTTCAGCAAAGTGAAAGACCTCGGCTGTTCTCTTCTCTTTTCTCATCCACAGGAGCGCTTCAAGTCGGAGTACGACTTCTTGCAGGAAGTCTTGGGATCCGAAGGCTTCAAGCACCGCTGGACTCATTGCGAAAGGCGGAGCGTCGACTTTTGAGAGACAGAGAACTGTTGTTGCCTAACGCGTAAAGGCGCAGACAATCGCATGTTTGCTTTGCACCTGGTGCAGGATGGATTCCATGAACACCGCATGCGTGAAGGAAAGGTGTGCCTAGCCGGCTCATCCTACCTGTAGAAGCGCGGCAAGGGCGAAATGCACTACCGCTTCGAATCCCTCAAGCCCTTCCTCTACTCCGCGATGTTGTGCAAAGTGCGAGGTGCCTGCTGTCGGGCTTGCATTCTGGAGCTAGATGGTACTTACATGCCCAACTGTGCCATCGCCGGCGAGCAGCTGGATCTCCATCTCAAGAATGTCTTGGCGGACCTTCTACCAGGCAGGGTGCGCAAGCTTGGACACTGTGGCACCTGGCCGTCAGACAGTCTGACAGACGACATCTTGTGCAAGGCTTGGTATCCGGGGGTGTAGACTGCGTCTGGGCCCTTCCAGCTCTGCATTTTCTTGGATGCTATCCAAAAGCCCATCTCAGTACGACTACGAGCGCAAAAACTTTCCGCAGTCACTTAGGTTGTGTGGACGTTGTGGTTTGTGTGCATTGCGGTTTGTCACATGTCGTTTTCTAGAAGTCCAGATGTGTGTGGTGGCTCAAGAGAACATCATCCAGCGACTGCCATCGCTGGCGAAGGCTGGGACTTCAATGACTGCGCATACCGTCGAATCAAGCGCACATCCTCGTTGTTCTTGCACACGGTGTTTTGGGCACAGAGGTCGGTGGGTGCGGGATGCACCATGCACCTCCAGTTCCAGCGGCGTATGGCCAGCCAATGGCCACAAGCTCAGCTCAGTAATTAGGACATGTTTTGCTGTCTTTGTTGACATGCTTCGACATCCGTCCAAAGATTCTGCAAAGTCTTGTTTCTCGGTCGGCATATCGGCTCTGGTCACAGCTTGATCCTGGAAGAGATGCTAACATGGGACGCTCCTTGCCCGCACCTGTGCTCATGGTCGGCTGAGCTGAAGTGGCTGTGCTCTGCAGGTGATGGATGAGGCCGCTGGTCGATCGTGCTGCAGGTTGTCTGATGCGGCACTCCTTGTTTCGGCACGCATCTGTCCTACTTGCTAAGGCTGCTAAGGTGGCCAAGGTTGAGACCAAGGTCTGTGACTCAAAGGGAAGCTTGGAAGGGAAGTCAGCCGCGCACAGGCAGGACGCGCATTGGCGATGATATCAGGCCCAGACTTGCGTGTGATATCAGATCCGACCAGACACGCGACGTTCCGACGTTCCCGTAGGTGCTCCTGTGATCCTTCATCAGGGCCTTGCAGATGGAGAGATCCCGCGGCAGGCAGGGTCCTGCTGGGCTCGGCGCAGAGGCAGGGGAGTGCCTCCTGGCGTTGGAGGCAGTGCGAATGGAGCACCACTTCCCCTCTTCGCTCCCGAGGGCGTCACAATCTGGAGGCGAAATGCGGAATGCCTGCTGTTGCTTCCGGTCCACTTCCAAGCAGGCCCTTGCCGCCTTGCAGCTACGATTGCTGCAGTGAGTGCTGCGGCAGTTATGACCTCAGATTGTGTGGAGGGGAGTTTCAGGTTCGCTTCGATCTCATCTTGTCGTTTGAGGCTCGCCGCCAGGCGCGACCGCCCGTGCCGAGAGAGCCTTAGTTGAGGGTGGGGAGTGGGCTTCCAGCTTCCGCCTCAACTGCCACTGGCCAGCGGGTGGAGTCCAAGTTCAGGTGGAGACTTCCGCTCCAGGCTCGCGTTAGAGCACTGACACGTTGAAGCATGACTGCACATGTCGCTGCAGAGCTTCAGGCGTCGGAAGATGCTGAGCCCAGCACGCTGCTTACTGCGCTTGCCGCTGCCAGTAGTTCCGCATCTCTTCTCTGGTGGTGTGGTCCCGAACTGTGCATTCCAGGCACGACGGCTGTGTATGCAAGCAGCTCACAAAGTCTTCGTCTCAGCGTTCGAGGCTCTTCAAAGCTTCGAAAACTCGCACGTACAGACTGAGACTGCGAGGTGTTTTGGATAGGCTCTGGGAGAGCCAGAGGCCACAGCCCACCATGTTCCGCAGAGAGGGTTTCATGCCTGGTGCATGCCTGGTGATGCCTTTTGCCAGGCAAAACATGCAGGCGCACGTCTGAGAATGGACAACTGCCGGGTGCCGTGGGAGCACAGTGTCCTTCCAGGTGCTTGCCGTGGGCATACTGGGTGCCATGCTCTTCGGCACCTTCGTCACACTCACCCAGGGGGTCGTCGCGGGTGCTGAATGGTGCCTGGCATGCTAGATTTACCAGGGTCGAAAGAGCTGTGATGCAGAAACACGCGGTCTCAACACCCTCTCGTGTCAGGTTTGCATGCTACGTCATCGAGTATTCCTTGTCCGTCGACAATCTCTTCGTTTTTATTGTGCCTGTGCTTGTTTCGATCATGGCAGCGGCAGGTTCACAAAGCAGCCAGCAGCTGCGAATGTTCTCCAGAACAAGCATGCATCCACGCTGATCTGCCCTAGGTGATCTTCGACTACTTTAAAGTCACTGGTGACCGCCAGCCATGCTCCTGGATTGGAATCTGACTGGCATGGACTACAGCACCCATGTTGCATCGTCGGAGGTCGCAAGTTCTCAACTACGGCATCGCCGGTGCTGTGGTCTTGCAGTTGCCTTTACCGAGCTTTGCTGCCGACGTGAAGCAGAGTTGAAGCGACCCAGGCGTTTTCTTTTTGTCTACCTGGGGGCGCAGCTGCTGCAGCGCTTCGACTTTCTGATCTTGTTCTTTGCTGCGATTCTGGTCTCGGCCTTGTGGCTACTCAAGGCCCGTTAGTTGTTGTGCTCGTATCACCTCCGCCTCCGAGGTGTATGCATCGTACCAGGTCCGCTCGCGGGGCTTCGGCACTGTGCCAGAGACATGGCTGGAGTCGTGAGATTCATTCTGGATTGTAGCGAGGGCCTTGCCAGCCGCGACGATGACGACGCTGATGACAACACAGATTCCATTGAGGAATATGGTGTCTACAAGCCTCGTGCTCAGTGTTGTACTCACTACAAAATTACGTGCAAGCGTTCCATTTTCTCGTTCTGGCGAGCTGAGGGCACTGAAAAATCTGTTTGAGATCTCGCCACGCTTGGATGGAGACAAGTTCTTTACAGAGGCTCCGCTTGTTACATTCATTCCGAAACACATGCCTCTAATCTCAGCGTAGCGTGGGCTTGCTGCAGTTGGATGGGAGAACGGTGGCAACACCATTGCTTCTGTGTCTGCTGGTGGTGGAGCTTTTGGCTTAGTGTACAGACCCCCGCATGGTATGGAAGCCATTTCAGATCAGCAACCAAGGTTCAGCGATATCGTGTTTGCCACAGATTCTGTGCCTGCTGTGCTGGGAACCACCAAGGCCGGGCAGAGTTCATTCTTTGCCTCATGAGCAATCTGTCTTCGCTGTCTACTTGCAGGATCCATTTATCGCATATTCGTCGTCTGCCCCTTACAGCTAGAACTTCAGGACTGTTTGCATCGGCAACTTTTTTACGTGCCCTGCAGACTTTAGGTCGTTGCTGCTCGAGATAATGTAACCAGAGCCTAAGGAACATTTTTGCAGTGTTTGGGCTGCGATCTTTGTTCTTCATCCTGCGCGAAGCCATGACGAGGTGTGAGCCGTCGAAGAACCGACCTTGTTTGCCCATGTCTGTGTCGATCTGGTGCAATGCAGGTTTACCTACCTGGAGCCAGCGGTGAGTTTTGTGCTGGGCTTCATCGGACTAAAAATAGTTCCTTGCTCAGCTTCTTCGGTTTTGGCATCCCGGGACACCGACACCACCGAACGAGACTCGACACCGCCCAGACTAAATTGAAATGGACACGACACGAGCACCGACCGGGATATGCCCGTGACACGAAGGAGCCTGCAGGGGGCAAGGACCAAAGATCAAAACTTACCGACCACAACATCGACTAAACATCTACCGGAACGCCGACGAGGACACCGACGAATTGACCGTCCCGACAGACCACCGAAATATGAACATGACCGGCATCGATCTGGACACCGACTGGGACGCGACACGACCGGGATACCCTCCTACAGCCTTGCAACAGTGTTCAAGATGCTGCACAAAGGTTCGGATCTATGTTCCTGGCAGCAGGAGCTCCTGCACAGGAATCAGACTCTTAGACAGTTTCCCTAAGCTGCACATCGGCGTGTCGGGTGCCGGTATCCTGCTTCCCACAAGTGTTGGTCCTAGTGCAGAAATGGAGTCCCGCTAGCGACCGTCGCTTTTTGGAAGTTGACGGCGCCTGCACACCGGAGCATGGCACCTCCAGGGGGCGTGTTTGATGGAAGGGGCTACAGTCACTGGTAGTCATGATGAGTTAGATGGCAAGCACCTGTGAGGTTGTGGATTACTTTGAGATCATCGAGGCACAATTGCTCTGGGAATGGTGCAACGGGCGATGTCGTGGTATCCTGAGGTGCCTGTAATGGGCTCATTGGCCGTCGCCCACGTCTCAGGATTCCCGCTAAGTCCAACTTGCAACGTGCGTGTCACCTCGCTGAGGTTCTTTCCATCCTGGCCACCGGGATCTTCTTGAGCATCAAGGCTTCTAGAATTGTTACAAGAAGCTTCTCAAAGCTCAGCTGGAATGGTTCAGCAGTGGCTCCTAGGTCGCGAGTCAGGCCTCGAAGGCTTACCGCGTCAGTTGTGGAAATGGTGGTGCGTGTTTGTGTGGGTGCGTGTGTGGGTGGTGGTGCTGCTGCTGGTGGTGGTGGTGGTGGTGGTGCTTGGCAGTCAGTCTCGGGCCGACGGGGGTATGTTGGTGAAATTTCGACGGCAGTGTCTTAGCAGTCTTATCCTTAAGCTTTTGTTGGCCGTGGTCGCTCCGGCAGTCCGTCGTGCAACGTGTGGCTTGCAAAGAATTTCCTGATTCTTCGCACCTTTGCGCAGCCACCGCAAGATGCCTGTCTTCGTAACTCCTGAGATCCTTCAAAATGCAAAGCAGCTCAAGCTTGGCTATGGGTGCCAGGATCTCGAAACGCCCTCCGACACCGGCAGTTGCCTCAGTGACTGCCGTCCTTCCCACCGACTCACATCTGTGTCCGCGTGCACTAGTCTCAGGCAAGTAGCGACCCAGTGGAGGACGCATTTGCTGGTGGTGTGGCCCCAAAACTTGGCTTAACAGCCAAAGCCAGACCCCATGCTGCAAAGCAGCCTTGCTGGCCTCTTGCCCGTGCGGACATTGCTACTGCTAGAGATTCAGTCATCTTTGCCATGAGCCTGGCAAACAAATCTACATGGTTCATTCTATCGTATCCTGTCGTTTGAAGGGCAGGTGTTGCAAGACCTGGCACTTGCGCAGCCAGAGCTGCTCAGACCCAGCATTGAGTGGTTGGCGCTTGCGAAAAAGGCACTGGCAGCAGGGCACGGCAGTTCCAAATCCCAGACCGTCGACCCCAAATCCTTAAAGCCTAATTTTGAAGCTTACAGAAAGCTTCTAAGTCTGGGCCGCCTGGGCCCTGCAGCCTGCACCCCTGAGGCTCCGCGGCCGATGCTCCAACAGGTCCCCGGAGTTCGACCTGGAGGCCCGGGCAAGACGGGCCGGGCTGCTTGGTTTCGGGGGAGATTTCCTTAGTGGTAGTGGCTTAGTGGCTTAGCCCCGCTTTTCTGTGGGTTTACATTCCGCACAGAGGACCTAGAACGAGAGCCTGAAATCATGGCTCCGGCCCATCTGCAAGTTGCTTCCTGCTCCAGAAGCGGCAACTGGTTGACAAATCCCGTGATGCGCGCCTCACAGGAATTTGATAGCCCAAGTTGCCGTGCCCTCTCTATTTCGGGTAATGCAGCTTGACACTGGCTGTGAAGCTTTGTGGCATGGAGCCTCGAGATTCGTTTTCAGCTTTACAGCTGCACTGCATCGCAAGTGCGAGGACGAATCTCGCAGAACTTGCAGCTACCTTCCCTGGCAGGGGAAAGTTGGACACGTTGCTATCCATGCGCGACGACGAGATGTTCCTGAAAGTCTGTTGTGATCGCCACCAGGAAGATGCCAAAGGCATGCCTTTTCTCTGCTGGCCCGAGTTTGGGGCTGGGCCATGTGGGGGATACTGGCAGTGTTGCTTCAGCAAGCTTCGCGTTTATCTGCATGAGCCAGCTGGCGTCGAGAGCATCCTCGCCCCGTGGATGCGCCGGCGACTGGATCAGGACTTCGGCATCTATGAGTCACAGGCGCCAAGACTGCGACTCCCCCCGTTGAACAGCACTCTCCATGCCGAGCTGTGCCGTGTGTGGATGCCTGGACCTGTTGGAGAAGGTCTGGGCCGACGGTGTCCCGAAAGGCCTGCTCCAAGGTACAGTGGTGCTTGCAACGATCGTTGGGTGTCGATGCTGGACATCGTCCTGACGGTGATCCTGTGGAACGTGCCGACGACTTCATGGCCAGAACAGGGCTTCTCCTTTGAGCTCCAGTCCTTGAGAAATCTACCACCGAAGGCAGGTCTTCCGGACAATCTTGGCACGGTGCATCCTGCACCGGTTTGGTCAGAAGCCCTGCTTCGGCGCATGCACGACTTTCCAGGGCTCAGCTTTCCCCCGATTTTCTGCTTCTCCGCCCTGCCCTTCGTAAGGGAGGGTGTCGTCTTGATTCCTTCAGAGATTTTGGGCTCGGACAAGCAGCTCGCGAGCCTGGCTCGCACCAACGCAGAAAAGCGCCTGGAAGTGCCCTACGCTTCCTCCAAAGCTGCGCTTCTCTGGCGGGGGTCGATAGGGGATCCGCAGTCCCTGGAGGACCACATTCCCTTCCTCACATACAACCTTACTGACCCGCAAGCCCGGGACGCCCTGAAGGCAGCGGTTCATCGGGCATGTCAGATTGAGATGCGGGGCAAGTATGTGGCAATGAGCATGGATTTTCCGGATATTTTGGATTGCAAATTCTCCTGTGGGCGCCATCGGACTCTCGAGATATGGCCTCGGCTGGCAGAGCTCTTGGGTTCATTGGGGCTGCTGGTTGATCGTATGCCGCTCAAGGATTTTCTGGACTTCCGTTTTGGGGCCATTCTAGATGGTTGGTCGTTTGCTCGCAACACGGTTCTCACTCTCGCACTGGATTTGACCCCCTTCCGAGTGGAGACCCATTTACAATGGTGGTATCACGAAGGCCTTCAGCCGTGGGAGCATTACGTTCCTCTGAAGTCTGACGTTTCTGTCGCCGATGTACGGGACAAGGTGAGATGGGCAACGGCAGAGACTGCGGTTGCAGAGCGCATTGCTCGGACTTCCACAGCCTTCGCGATGCGCTGGTTCCCGGAGCCCATGCAGACGGCTTATGTGGCAGCAGCCCTGATGCGCTATGCGCGAACTTTTTCAACTGGAGGGGCTGTCTCGGGCCTGGGCCTGGAGGAGATTTTCAGAAGCAAGGCTGTGAGGTGAGACAGCTCGAAGGCCGCTCTTGGCCGATGGCTCCTGGACTTCGGCCAGCGGCTTGCCTTGCTCGCGATGCTGTCAGGGACAAGGCCACTCTGTATCTTTGGTACATTCATCAAGTATTCGCTGACCTTCATGCCCGGGAAGTAGGATTGCGTGCTTTCGCCCGGCGCTCGTAGAGGTGGTCCGGAGCTTCCTGTGAACGAAGCTTGTGGAGAGCCTTCGACGGCTGGGGCTCGAGAGTTCCAGTCTTCATAACAGGTCTCAAAAAGCTCAGCTCACTTGAAACTCTTTCCTTCTCTGCGATCTCAAGTTCAGAGCTCGATTTGAGAATCAAAGTCCGGCGCAAACAGATGCCGTTTGTCAGGTCCCTACGGCAGCGGCCAGCTGCCAGCTTGGACCTCGGCCGGCCTGCAGTCGCATGCTTCACATGCCACGTAGCTGCTGATGTTGGGACCCAGATCCTACCGTATGGAACAGGTAGAAGACTGCGCACAGATCATAGACACGTCTGCAGGCCATGCCTCAGATGAATCCGCTTTCCGGCTCGTGCATTCCCCAGCTCGATGCACCTCTGGTAGTGGGAGCTGTGGGAGCTTTGTGTGAACACAAAATGGAGGTACGCTCAGTTGCAGCCGCAGCCCGGGCAGCCGGCGTCCCCCACCAATGTCGTACGCCCTGGGCAGGGCAGCTTTCAGCTGCAGCGCCCAGCCAAGTCCTGAGAGAAAAAAATCCAAGTCTTTCAGCGGATTGGGATTTGGGATTCTTTGTGACCTCCAGGTGGGGAGCCTTGGTGCCCGCCTCAGATCTCAGATGTCTGGGAGATGCCCGTCAGTGCCAAGCTGTGCCTGCCAAGCTGCCAGGTGCCATGGACGGAGCCCCTCAAGTCATGATGCAACCTGGTCAGGGAATGAGGACTGCAATTGCAAAACCGTGGCTTCCGAAGAGCTGTAGCTTCGGCAGTGCAGGACCGTGCCGGCCAACGCTTCCATGGGACATGGACCGTCTCGAGAGCAGGTGCAAAACACCGGGAATAACGTGAGGCGCTGCGAACTCGCGGTTTTCAGGCGCTGCAGCAGCGCGTCGCCGAGTTGGAGGAGGCCTTGAGGGGCAAGGACCAGGAGATCAAGGCCGGGCGGAGGGAGCCGAAAGTTTGCGCCGTGCGCCGTGCGCTGTGCGCTGTGAGGAGCTCCAAACGGCTCTTAGCCGGGACGGGAGCTGAGAGCTGAAAGCGTTACACCGTTACACGAAGAACACACCACAGGGTTGTACCAAGGCGGGTATAAAGCTTCCTTCCAGCTTCGCCAAGAAGGCCAAGGATCTTTGAGTCCTCGCTTCGCCTCGCCATACATACTTTATTAAACTTTATTATAGCTCGCCATGGAGGCCAAAGCGCGAGAAAAGGCTCGTGGCCAGCTAGCGCGGGCCAGCCAGCTAGTGTGCATGTTGTGATGCCTGGGAAGGTCGGCAGCGGCGGCTTTCGGAAAGTCTCGCAGTCGCAGCCCGCGGTGCCCTACGAAGCCATTGACCAGGCCACTCCTTTGCCCTCATGCGCAGCCTGCGGTGCTCCGCTCCTTTCTGAGTCTCAGACATCCGATCAGTCGCAGGAGGATCCGATTGACCTCCGCCTGGAAGAGTTCTACAATGGCACGGGTTCGGCGATTCCGTTCCAGAGGCCTAACAGATCAAGCTGTTTGGATGATGTTGCATGAGCCCCTCTGCGACAGGATCAACCGCGGATTCTATCGCTTTGGGGAGACCATCCTGGAACTGAATATCATTAACCATAAGCTGATGGCACGGACAGAGGCTGGACGGTTGTGCGGGGTTCAAGAGACAACGAGATTCCTTGGTCGGATGCCTCGCTTCTGATGAGAAGCGTCAGGACGGATGGAACCGAAGCAAGTTCGGTCCGATCGAGAAGTTCCTCATGTATTACGAAAATATTGAGAGGGAGAAGGCGATATTGACTTTGCGACATGAGGAGAGAGGGAGAGGGACAGAGTGAGAGCGCGGAGTCCACAGTCCACGCAGGCCGGGATCCTCTTGGAGCCTTGATCGGGCTCTCACGGCCGTCGGGCAGTGGAGGAAGTTTTCCCAGACTGTCTGAAGCGTATTTGGTAATGTGACGTCGGTGAGGTAGCTGCTTCCCCTCGGAGGTTGCAGGTTTCAAACTGTGCCAATTGTTTGCATAAAGACTTGGAGAGGAGAGGCCGGGAAGTGCTACAGAGCTATAGCATGCTACAGCTATTGCTTTCTACACCGGCCCAGTGCCCAAGCTACGTGACCCTCTCTGAGACGGACAAAGACTATCCGGTGGAAACCCATAGGGATTTACAGGGCAGTTTCGCCGCGCTCCAGGCACTTCAGATATTGGCGGTGTGCTTGAAAAGGTTCGATCCTGCGACAGCATGGTGCGTGACAGCAGTTTGCATTACACAACTCCAGATGTCCATAGCCACAGCCATAGCCTTCCTCGTTCCGTTTTGGCTGGCGAGTGCTTTGGCTTCGGCGGGTTCCGTGCAGCCCTGCTGCAGCCCAGCTCCGGTCCGAGCGACACCAAGTGATGTGTACGAGCGAGCGTCAAATCCGCTCCTGCCCTCCAGGCGGCCAGCATGCCGGCCAGAAGACCGCGATCCTCTCGGGAAGAGAAAGCAACCACTCAGACTTCAGGGTCCACTCCCTTGCTTTTAAGGGCGCCGTTGTCAGATGACGCCCTCAACGGGAGGCATAGCTGCTGAGGGAGATTCCGATGCCCCTGAGAGACCCTGTGCCGCACGTCAGGAGCATTGGCGTGGGCGTCGAGGCCACTGTCCAAGGGGCAACGTTGTCGCGCGCCCAGCTCGCCGAAGCTCTGCTACTGTAGAGAGTTGCTGACTCGGTGACTGGACATGAAACGGCTCAACGTAGCTCAATTGTGCGGGTAGTCGTACGCCGGTATGTGACTGCAACATGGACTGTCGCACCTGTCATGGCTCATGTTTGAGGAAAGACAGGGCAGTGGCAATTGCGTGGGTAAGGAGCTGTCCTTATCATCATTTGGTCGAGAAGCCCTGGCATCTAAGAGCCCTTCGCCCGGGCAATCAGCAGGAGGACCCTTCAGGCTTACATTGAAACGGGGGAAACCTGGTCGCTAGGAGGGACGCTCGCGTTTCGCTCGGCCTCCCCAGGCTTGGTGCCACGAACAACGGCATCCCGCTCCCGGTGAAGAATACCTTCATCGACGCTGGAGCCCCGGAACCCCTGGTGGGGCCTGGTGGGGCCTTGCTTCGTTCTTTCGCGGGCTGTCACCCTGTACCTTGTGAGGTTCCCTCAGGCTTGACGCCCTCAGCCATGAAGTTGGACACCCCGTGCGAAAAAGCCTGGAGCTGATGTCCCAGGGATGATGCTTACTGAACGCCAATGTGGAGGTACAATCCACTTCTCACCGCGCCAGCTGACCTGAACCATGCACCGGGCTTCCTGCAGAGGTGCCAGCAAGTCTCCAATGCCCCGGCTGTTTTAATTTTGGGCACTGGGCCCAAGTGGGCCAAGTGGATCGGACGATTGCTTCAGGACACTGGCATCCGTTACCAGCAGTCCACAGGCCCACTTGCTGCAGACGGCTTGCTCGCCGTGCCCTCGCCGCCAGCATGTGAGCTTCTGGCTGCACCAGGGTGGTTTGCTACCCATCTCGCCTGCAGCTGCCGGCTCCTTATGCATAGTTGTTGCCAGTGGGCCTTACAAGGGCTTCAGCTTCAGGTGATCCATCGGCGTGTGGTGCAATCGCCTGTTGCGACTCCTGCGACTCCTTCCCCATCGGGTGCTAAATGGGCAAAGCCTCGGCCCGAGTGGCCCGAGTGCGAGTGCCGCCGGCAGTCGTGGCGCGGCTTCGTAAGCTCTCCTTCAAAGGTCTGCAGGTCATGTGGGAGGAACGACAGCCATCCCCGCGCAGTCCTCGGAGTTGTGGGGTAGTTCCGGGAGTTCATCCTCACGTTCGCAGCCACTCTGCGAAGGAGCCTTGCTAGCTCCGGAGCTTTGGCACTATGCTTGGTCTGCAGGCTTGTGTTATTGCTGCACCTTCGCCCACGAGAGCTTTGGCCATTTCGAGCACTACGCAGGAGTCTTGGAAGGCCGATTGTCAGGGTCCGTCACAGCCGCTCACTGAGGTGCACCACAGAGGCCACGCAGCAGGTAGAGCCACTGGATGACGATGAGGTTCGGGAAATGAAATGCCTTGTCATGAAGTGCTCTTGCCTCTTGCATGCTGCAGGACGATGATTCCGGATCCGACCAAGTGGTCCCAGTGCACCTTCGCAATCCCGAGGAAGCGCTGTGAGATAGCCAACGGTCAACCGTCTCTGTGCGTTTACGTTTCACATGAGGACGCTCCGAGGGCTCCGGCTGGAGCCATACATCCATCACTGGGTTCGGAGGACTCACCACCCACGTGTCCACGCCGTCAAAGCACCCTGCGAATCTGCCAGGGCCATGATGAGGGCGGTTGCAAGAGGCACACCATCGATGCGCTGCTAAGCTAGACAGAGCTGAGGCAACACGATAATGGATGCTGTGGATTGCTGTCGTACCTACATGCTTTCTTTAAAGCTTCCGAACATGCAGGTGCTGCTTCTTCCCGCGTGGACGCTGCACAAATGGGCGCGCATGCACTTGCAGTCTGTGCGTGTCTGACCCGAAGAACATGTAAGAACGTTCTGGTTCAGGTACAACTGTGAGTTCTGCCATTACGAGCACGAGAAGAGGAAGCGAAAGAACAAGAAGAAGATCAAGAAGAAGGCCGTTTAGTCGTGTCGTTCAGCGTTCGGCTGCTCCGTGGCGGCGCAGCACTCTCCCCAACCCGGCCAGGAGGGTACGCCAATGGCCGGGGCCATGTTCCACCCGCTGGACTTGAGGCAGAGTGCGGCTTTGCAGTGTTCTGTAACATGCGGGCCGCGCAGAAGCCGGGAACATGATGGGATGTTCCCGGATGTTTCTGGTAGAGGGTGGTTTTGCATGCACGTGTCAACTGTGTGTCAAGAGCTGCCCTTCGGCTGTCGGATCGTTTGAGTTGTCTTGCGAAGTGCCATGATTTGAGCCAGTTGACCATGGGATGCAGCCTGCTCCGTGCTCTTGGACACGTGGCCAGCTGAACGAGCGGATGCCGTGGAGGGGAATTTGGGAGCGCCCTCCTTCGATCTCCAGCGTTGCAGCTTTGCGACAGTACAGGTTATGCCCAGATTTGACGGGTACAGCAGTTTTAGCGGAAGCCGCCGAAATACTGAACCGCTTCGTGCCCAGACTCCGGCGAGTGCATCGACCTCTCAACTTAACCAACACTTCGCATTGGCTCGTGCATGTAGTGGAGACCAAGCAATGGGTGCGCATGGGCGAAAGGCACCTGCTGCGGCTCATGACAGGCGGAGGTCTCCTTCAACATTTCGACCCATCTCACTGGTCCTCGGCACCATTTTTCCGTGCGATGAGTTTCGTCAAGGCCCTGTACAGAGCTTCACCTTTGCTGGGCGGAGAGCTGAAACGGCAGCACTTGTCGATCCATTATCGTGGTTGGTGGAGAGCATTGAAATCGCAAGTAACGTCCGATAGGCCGATGGATTTGAGTCTTCCCGATCCGGTCGGACCATGCACGCTCCCGCTGGTCTTGTCAGATTTGCTGCAAATTGACAGCCTCAGATTTCAGGCTGACCCGACCTGGGATGATGCTGCAGGCTTGCAAATCCGGCAACTGCTTGCTTCGGCCCAGGCCAATCTTGACTGCATGATCCAACAAGATCCATTTATCAAGGGCACAAAGCGGCCCTTGAGGCTTCTGGACCACTTCATGTTCAGTGACGCGCACCTGGTTTTCGCGCTGCTGGACCGTTTGGACTGCCGCGTCTGGGCTCCTGTCACTACTCCTCTTGGCCGCGGTACGTTTTGGATGCGCCTCCCGCCCTCCTCGTTCACAGAAGCGAATCGTGTGAGGGGTTTGAGGGCGTTTCACTGTGACAGAGCGTTCCGAGATTTGTTGGAAGAAATCCTGGCAGCAGGAAGCCCTTCTTCTTTTCGATTTGTAGAGGTCGGAGCCTCCTTGGGCAGCTGCACGTTCCACGTTTTGACGCGAGTCCCCACTGCCTCGGCCGTGGCCGTGGAAGCCTACCAGCTAGCAGCAAAGGTCATGCGACGCACAAGTACCTGGAACGGCCTGGGCGATCGAGTGGTTGTCCGTCAGGCGTTCATCTCAGACAAGCAGAGCGCATGCCGCGTCCCGACACTCAGCAACGTTTTCAACACCAAGAATCCCGACTGGGAGATCGTTCAGGACGCGAAAGACGCCGAGGCTCCGAGCTGCCAGGCAACAAGTTTGGAGGACATACTACTGGCTTCAACAAACGGGAGTGCTTTCGAAACCGTGGACTTGCTTCGGGTTCACGTGGATGGCCGGGAAGAGACGGTATTGAAGTCTTTGGGCGAAAACCTGCGGCCGACAATGGTCAAGGCGATTGGTCTGGCCGTCTGGGCACCTGGATTTCGGAGAGAAGGTTACGACCCAGCTTCCCTCATCCGCTTGCTGCGGTCGCGCGGATATGAGCTGGCCCTTCTGCCACCGCCGTCCCGGAATGAGCCGCCAATTCGGAATGACGAGGTGCTGAGGGCACTTCAACGTCGGACTATGACCTTGATAGCTACCCCAACGCCCGCTCTGAGAAGCTCGCCTAGTAGGTGACAGACGGGCTCATGTTGGATGCTCATGTGCTCGTGTTGCCATTGCGTTGTTTTATGCTGATGCCTTCCCTTTTTAATACAGCGTTTTCAAGGTTGATGCTGGTGAATGTTACATGCGGTCCTGTGCCTCAGAGAATGATTGGCCCACCAACCAGGAACGCTGGTGCGGTCACCCTGTCACTGAGCAAGCCGTGCAGCAAGCAGCCAAGCTTTCGGACAAGCTAGAATCCAGAGTGTAGCACTGCCGTGGCTCCTTCTAGTTTTCGTCATGCCATGGCTGAGCAGACGTGCCAGTCATGCCAGGCCCCAGGCCTGCAGCTTGGGCTATCCCAGATGGAGACTTCCCCCCACACACACAATTGCCCACCGAGATACGGCTCCAGAGAAGCGGACTCGCTGGTGCCGGAAGCCATGTTGCTAGGTCGCAATTGCGAAGAGAACGCGTCAATTTTGCTTTCATGTGCATCTTCCAAGGCGTCCCTCTGGCCCCAGCTGATGGCGGAAACTCACGGCAGGCCCTGGCGCTTCTTGCATCTTCTTGCCTCTTCGCACTCCTTGGTGAAGACTGGTCTGGAGCATGGGCAGCACGGGGGACGGGGTTGCGTGCTGCAGGTCTACACTCTCGGGACCTGGCGCGTGAGCCGCGAGGCTGTCTCTTGAGCATTGGGAGCATTGGGACCGGAGCTGTGAACCGCCTGCTGGGGAGGGGACCGGGGAGGTCTACCTCTGGCAGCTGTCCTCGTTGGACGTGAAGCTGTTGGTGGACGTGCGTCGGCTGCTCAGTTCTGAGTTCGAAAGGATGCTTTGGGTCTGGTGCAATCGAGGTGGCAACCCACGTGCCGGACGGGAAGAGCAGCTGTTCCGTGGGAAGGACTTCACCAAAGCACTCTTGAGCATCGGTGTCAGCAACTTGGCAACTTTTCGGGCCGGGATCTCCCAGTAACCTTCCCTCAACACCGCGCTCCTATCGTTTTCCCGCTTCAGGATACGAGTACTGGGGCGACCGACTGGGAGAGGAGGTGGTAGAGGGAGCTGAGGCCGAAGACATTCAGCGTTTGTTGAAGGGGCTGCTGGCCTCGGCACCCTTCGGCCCTATCTGCATCTTTGGTCATCTGCACGAACCTCAGAAATGCCACCGCTTGCAGCTCTGCAATCTTCTTCCGAGCGGCTGCCAGATCCAGCATCTCATGTGGGAAGATCACCGAGCGATTCGAGTGGTCGGCCACGAGGAGGCCAATTCGCTGTACAAGCGCTGGGTTGACTTTTTCTACCAGCGGCGCTTGTTGGAAGAAGGCAAGAGGCAAAGGGAAAGGAGCCAAGCCGAAGGACTCGCCTCCGGGTGGCGTCGTGCAAAACTGCGCGAGAGGGAAAGGGAGGATGCGGTGGCTGCGCGGCTCGCCGAGCTGCAAGCCGCATCTTTGCCGACTCTGCATTGGGAGGAGCTCTCCACGGCAGAGTGGGAGGATCGACTTCGTGACGGCAAGGCCTACAGACTTCGCCTGCCCTGGAATACCGAGATTCTTTGGTATCCCCATTTTCTGGATGATGGTGAGGCAGATCAGCTAGAGGGCACAGTTCAGGATCGGATCACCATGTATCATCCGACGTATTTCTTCCAGACCCCCAGCGGGGTTGTGCAGGAAACTGTGAACCGGAAGGGACAGGCTCGAATTTGCGATGATTTCAATTTCGGCATCCAGTACGACAGCTCTAAGGATGCAGCTGCAACTTATGTTTCCCAGAAGATGGAGCCCTGGACTAGGTCCCTGCTACGCAGGATCGAAGGGGCCAGCGAGGCAGTCTTTAATGCCATCTGGTTCAACCACTACCGCGACGGTACCGTCACGATCCACTGGCACACGGACGGCAACGAGGGTCTCGGGCCCGATCCCATCATCGGGTCCTTGTCGCTTGGTGCCACACGGCCCTTCTGCTTCAAGAGCAAGAGGGCCTGGAAGGGCCGCGACCAGGAGACTGCTGGCATCATCCACCTAAGCTTGCCTCTCTTTCATGGATCTTTGGTGGTGATGGGCAAGAACTCTCAGAGACATTGGCTGCATGCCGTCCCGGCTATGGAGGGAGTCCACCGCGAGCGCACCAACCTGACCTTCCGCTTCTGGGCCCTGGAAGGCATGCGGACCATGCGGAAAGAGCGAACCAACTTGCTGTCTAGCTGGTAGCGAGTACAACCAACTGCCTGGTACCTGGCAAGAAAGCAGTCCACCCAAAGAGATACCTAGCTGTCCGTCTCCGCAACTAGCGAGACACGCAAAAGGAGCGAATAGACCCCCCATCAGTTAGCTAGGAAGAGTTTCAGCAACACCACCAATGAGTGAACCGTTATAGGAAACGTGTGAAATCAGAACAGTCAGAGTTCTGAGCTGCTGCTCGTGACGCATTGTGCTCTGGAGTCTACACATGTTGTTAGTCTCGAGGCGCCACCGCGGTATGTCACTGCTACATTACTCTGCCCCAAGAGGAACCGTTCATGCCTCAACGGCATGCTGCATGATGGCGTAGTTGTAGCCTGCGTTGGCAGACCGGGCATTCTTGGAGGAGCTTGAATCGAAAGGATGGGTTTCACAGTGCGCTTTCCAACAAATGATGCATGTTGGGGTTGGCACTGCAGCAGCCGTGGATCCCGCGAGCTGAACCCACTGTATCCCCGAAGCCCTCAGACAGCGGGCCGCGTCAGGCTTCGAGACCATCGATGCGGCAGAGGCCCAAGGCAAGGAGACGGAGATGCACCCGCAGGACAAGCAAAAGTTCCGGCTGCACGTGGTCCCTGATGCAAGCCTAGTGGAGCAGACTTGCCGAAATGGTGCCAGACTGTGCCCCGTTATCGTGGATTCTCCCAGTGATTTCGCTACCACAACGGGCGAAATGTTGCGAAGGCTTTGCGACCATGTTCTGCCTTCAGGCATAGAGCATCTTCACTTGGCCTTGCAGTGTCGAGCCGACAAGGAGGAGGGTGAGGAGGGTGCAGGCTTCGCAGCCCAAGCCGAAAGTCAAAGAGAGCTCCTGGACGATGCGCAGCCGCTCCGGCGAGAACTCGAGCCTCGACGAAACACGCGCCTCTCGTGGCGATCGTTTACAGCGTTGTCTCAAGCTGTTCTGATTGCTCCAGCGAGTCATGCTGCTCTTTGCTTTTCTTGCTTTTGCCTCCCGCCTAAAGGAACGGCTTGGCCTGCTGCCGCAGCCTTGCCACGAAGTGCCCCAGATCCAACTCGCACTGATCAGGAAGCCAGGAGGGGAGCTCAGCGATATGTTGTGAAGCAAGTCTTGAGGTTCCAGTCTGTGCCGACTTTTGTGACAGGGCAGCTTCGCGGTGCTGGCACGACGCTGGCAGCTGTGACCTGGCTGGGGTAAATTAGGGTCACATCACGTGCACTCCTCGTGGTGCGGCGGCTGCACGGCGCGTTCCGAGGTTCCGCCGCGGAAAGCCGTAGAATTGGACCCGGAGGATGCGAAGAGCATCATCGGAGCCGAAGATCTTTTCCGAGAGGTGCCGACTCTCCATTGCGCCATATTGTGCCCTAGTCGCTTTGGCTCTTTTCAGGTGATGCTGTCTGGGATTGGCCGGTACTCTCCACCCAGAGGGGCACAAGCAGAGGTGGAGTCCGAGAGTGGCGACTGGATTTGGGAGGTGACGCCTGGACTGCAGGCATTTGGGATGCAGGGATGTTGGGTGCCGAGCTGCAACTCCCTGAAAACCAATGAATCCATAAGTTTAAAAAAATTAAAATCGTGATTCAATTGTTCGTGTTTGACCTACCTTGGACCTGCCAATGACACATTTAAATCAGGATTTAATTGTGTCTCTATGAATTGGACCAATAGACAATTAAATCATGAGTTTACTGTTTAGCAGAACTTTACTGTTTAGCATCATCTCCTTCGGGCGCTGGCGAAGGCCAGCAGGATGCCCCATCAAATCGTGATTCGATGTGGGGTTTGGGCATCCTTGTTAGTAAACACGTGGAATGTAGATGGTTTTACTGTTTAGCAGAATCTCCTTCGAATGCTAGCAGGATGCCCCATGAAATCGTGAGTTAATGTGGGTTTTGGGCATCCTTATTAGTAAACACGTGGAATGTAAATGGTTTTACTGAATTTTACTGTTTAGCAGAATCTCCTTCGAACGCTAGCAGGATGCCCCATTAAATCGTGAGTTAATGTGGGGTTTGGGCAACCTTGTTAGTAAACACGTGGAATGTAAATGGTTTTACTGAATTTTACTGTTTAGCAGAACCTCCTTCGAACGCTAGCAGGATGCCCCATTAAATCGTGATTTAATGTGGGTTTTGGGCATCCTTATTTGTAAACACGTGGAATGCAGTGCACCATTCCGTAGCTATCTTCTTCAGCATCAGTTGTCATTGAAGATATTGTTGCTTGTTGAACTAGGTTGTACTGTTCCATTGCCTTACTGCTCATGTACTTTCAAACGTTCCACGCAAACAGTTAAATCAGCATCTAATTGAGAATCTAGGGAGCCATATCCGAACGAGGAACAGCTGTGTCGAAAGGCCATTCCACATTCGTTACAGGCGTTACCACATTCTGCTTCGAAGCCCAATCCTTGTAGCTTCAGCTGTGACAATCTCTTTTGCGGCCAGCCGGGCAGCTCGGGAGAATCCAGGGTCCTTGCGGTTCAGGTCTTTGCTTCCCTAAGTGCTCCAGNCTCCAGTAGTCCTTTCGTAAGTACAACTGTAGGGTGTGTGAAGTCATGCAATGTGATGACCCCAGGAAGCCTCCAGCAGTTACTACTAAACCCTAGTCCATTAGCATGAAACCATGGTCTTGGGAGGCAATTAAATCGTGATTTAATCGTTTCGTTCTTGCCAACTCCTTGGAACAATTAAAACTCGATTTAGTTCTATTCAAGCTTGGTCATTTGTTTAGGACCATTAAATCCCGATTTAATTGTTGTCCGGCCTGGGGGTGCCCGGGGAGCAGCAATTAAATCCTGATTTAATTGTGCCGTTTGGCTGTGGAGTACAGCGTCGCGCAACCTTCAAGAATTGCAAATGGCCTAAGGGGTCCAAGACGGCCCGATGACGGGCAATTAACTCAGGAGTTAGGTTTTTTTAAATCTTGGATTCACTGCCTTCTGCAACTCCCTTGAACCAGCCCCCAGGATCCAGAATCTTTCGGGCATCCAGCGCAAGAGCAAGGGCAAAGGCCGCATCTCCCAAATGGTCTTTCATCAAAGCAGCGAGTTCGTCGCCTTGTACGTCGCCCGCTCGAAAAGCACTGTTCATCTCGTGATGAACTCAGTTTGGGAATGAGAAGCTTTAGCACCTGAAGATCTTTTCTCTGAGAGGTGCTCTCGACCAAGCGACGATTGCAGTTTCCGGGCTTGTTGCCAGCCGACGCTGGGGCCTTGCGCAGATTGGGCCTCTACGGAAGGCTGCTCGGGCAATTCTTGAAGGAAGAGTGTCCCGATTTAGAGTTTCAACTCGGAGTGCGAGTAGCTCGGTGTACGAGCTCGAAACAGATGGTTGCTCACCTCGTGAGCAGAGATTTCCTGGCACCAGATCCGATAGACCTCACACAGCAGCATTATCTGGAATTCACCGGCGGTTTGCAGACTTTTTTGCCTTTGGATGATTTGGCGAAGTCCGTCAAGCATGGGAGCACGCTGCAACCCCAAGTGCAGCTGCATGCCGTTGCCTCAGCTGAAACCGTCAGAGCAAGATTGAAAGGAGCCGTCGAATATCGGCATGCCAAGGATCTCAGATGTCATCGCTGCCACCAGTTCTTTGGGGACAGCATGCGTCAATTGATCCTTCATCTACGGCGTGCCCTCCTGAGAGGAATCAGCTTCCAGCCAGATTCGCATCTGTGGCGCTTCGCTGCGTTCGACTCGAGGCTGCATGGCACCTCTGGAGCCATCGAAGATCGGTGGCCGTGGCGGTGGACCGGGACCTGATAGTGGAGGTGTTTGGAATGTGGGCTGCAAGTGGCGATGCGGGTGCGGATGCGGGGGGGGGGGGATGCACGCGTTTGGCAGGTGAAGCACAAGACAAGACCCTGCTGGCCGTGAAAATGCTGGAAGAGATGGGCTTTGCCGGATGTGGGCGCGAGGCTCTTTGCGAGATCCTCCTGAAAGCCGAGGCAAGGAGTTTCAGTCACAGGTCACAGCAGGTCACGGCAGGTCCTTGAGTTGTTACATTGGTTTCCTCCTGAGGGGAGCCTCGAGCGGGCCGTGGAGTTTCTGGCAACCTGACTCAAACACGAGCAAAGCTCTCGATGCTGATGGGGCCTTGCTGTGACGGCAGCAGCGAGCTGAATCTCGCGCCAGTATCTGTACAGGGCATGCAGAGAGCATTGCTGCCATACGTGGCGGGATGCAAGAAAGAGGACAGTTGGACGCCTTGGGAAGGGATGATGCGGATGTGTTGCTTGGGAGGCCTCCGCAGATGCCACCTGCACAGGCTGCTTTGGCTTCTTTCTTCACCCTCCTTGGCGGCGAGTTGTTGCTTCTTTTCTGAGGTTCCTCCAGCACCGCTCGTTCTATCGCAAGCTCTGCCAATGCAGGCAGTCTATTGCCAAGAAGCGAAGTATAAGACAACCGCAGCTCACGGCGAAGGCATGCGTGCAATCCTATGCCGGCTACCCCCCTGAAGCGGACAGGCCATTGTATGCTCTGTGTGCATCGCACCGAAAGTGATGGCTGCTCTCCACTGCACTGTAGGCCTGTGAAACCACTTCTCAGCGTCCAACCTGTCCAAGCATACGCCGGACCACCAGCTGAGCAGGCTGGCGTGGTCCTCTCGGAACCGCGTCATACACATCACCTTGCGGCCTTGCGGGCAGGCCGTTCCTGGCCAGCACATCATCTACGGGCCAACGGTAGCATGCCTCAGAGAATGCTCGCTTTGTTGCAATCGTTGCAGTGGTTGGCCACAAAGGTTGGTGCGACGGATGGACCGATGCAAGAGCTCAGCTGAGAAGTCTTTTTCCCATTCATAGATTCATAGTGGTACTAGTGGGAAGTTTGGGCTGGAATTGAATCTGCAGCAAGGCCGTTCCTACCATTGTCATGACGTCGCAGCCCAGCCAGCAGATGCCAGCGCAGCCTGTGGTGGCACAGCAGCACTTGCCTCCGCCACCAGCGCAGACAATGCCTGCCCAAAAGGTGCCAACAGCACCAGCACCTTTGCCCCCCCACACAGTACCCTCGATGCAGACAATGCCTCACACGGCACCACCCATCCCTCCAATGCCCCATGCAGCACACACCCTGGCCCAAACGATGCCGGCACAGCAGCTGCCGCCCGTGGGCACCTTGCCACCCCACATTCCGCCACACATGGTGACACATGCAACGCCACCCGCAGCTTTCTCACCTTATCAGTATCCCTACCAAGCAGCAGCACATCATCAGGCCAGCGGTCGCATCAGTGTTGGAATCATTATGCTGCTTGTGCCACTATGTGCTATTGCCAAGAGCCATTGCTGGTATGAAGCTCATAGTAGGAATGTGTTTGTTCTGATACGGTAGCTCCATCTCGAGGCTTATGGCGGCGTGCCATTGGCAGCATTGAGATTCAGAGCTGCCGACCCAGTGTAGTGCTGATGCAGTCAGGTGCTGGACCCGACTCCGCCGCCGCCGATGCAGTCTCCGAAGCTCGGGCAGGCCGACAGCCCGGCAGCCGCAGCCCGCAGCCTGGCTCTGCTCTTTGCCGAACATGGGGCTTCGCGCCTAGGCAGGCTTCCAGGCCTTCATGATGCCTCCTCCAATGGGTTCCCCCAGGCTGCCCATGTCCACTCCTCAGCCACTGGGATGCTTGGGGGAGCTCTTTGTTGCTGGGCTTGCCTGCCGTGTGTCCAGGGACATGAGACCGATGTTGGGCATGCAAGCGGCCGCATAAGCCGCACAAAGCACTGGAAGAAGAGTCCGGTCCCCGGAGACTGTGGCGAGTATAGTGACCGGCCATCCTGCTGACCTGCTGTGCTGTGTGAACGTTGGGCTTCTGAATCGTGGTCGCCGTATCTCCCAAAGAGCAGATAGAAGAAGTCACAGCCATATTGATCAAGTTGCACCGGTAACAGTGAGAGTTTCATGACTTCACGTACTTTTCGCAGAGCGAGCCGACTCTTGGTGTTTCGTTTTTCTTCAAGCGATGGGAACGACACTGCGCCGCTCGGAGAAATTGGACATTCAGGGACAGAGTGGGATCCCTCAGCTCAAGGACGCCGGTGCTGGAGGTGGGCCGCCCTGTCACTCTGTGGCACGGCCCTCAGAACTCAGAGGGGTCGGGATGAGCCTCTGCTGCGCCGGCACAGACCCGAGGTCTGGCTATCAACTGGCGCCTGCCGTGTTCCCAGCTCCCACGGTCTTTGACTGTCCCAGCAAAGTAGTTCTTCCTACAGGCCCCGGGCAGAAGTGGCAGTCAAGGACTGCAATAGTCTGTGTCAACCTTGAGTCGCCGGACATTGCTGAATGGTTGTATTTCTGTGAGGAAGGAGCTACCACCGTCGCAGCAGGCCCCAAAATTTGGCAGATGCGGACGTAAATGAGGTGCTGTTGCTGGTGCTGTTGTCACAGCAGGTGCTTCTGGGACTTGTTCGGAAGCCTTGACCGCAGGGTAGCTCACCACAAGAAGATGCCCTGTGATGGTGAGATTGAAGCATACTTCGCGAGACATAAGAGCCAGCGCCAAGGCAGAACCGGTTTGACGACGCTTTGCGGGTTTGGACAGAGACGTCGGCCGCGGGCCGCGGGATACCAGGCTTCGGTGTTGCAGCGGACAGTGCTGAGCAGGCCAGGATGCGACCTGACAATGAACATATCATGTGCTTCTGGAAAGTAGGGTCATGTGAGCAGACCTATACTGCTGCTAAATGTCCAGGCATCACTGGGCGCCTTCGATGGAGCAGCTGGCCAGTCGATGTCTCGGACTGCTTTCTCGCTCTGCCGTGCGATGCCCGCAATCGTTGCTGAAAGGCAGGGTTCCTGCGATGCCCAGAGAAAGGCTTTGAAGGATCGAATCAGAAAAGATGCCCGAAGCTCGGATGTCTATCTGTCTAACTCTTGTGAGCCGTGCGGAGAGACCGTTTTCAGAGCTTCAGGTGCTCCTGATTTTTGCCCAGCAGCGTGTCATTGCTGAGCGGCAGGCACAGGCTGACCTCATCAGGCTGGCCGAACGTGAAGGAGTTCTGCTAACTGCGCGTTGCGAGAGCGAGAGAGCGAGAGAGGAAGCTCATGAACAAGATGACTCAGCGTGGCGGCCCTCTGCGAATCCAGGCAAAGCCTGTAGAATAAAGTTCCTTATGTCCGGCTTGAGTGAGAGAACCGATGCCATGCCAGGAGAAGATCGAAATCCTAGAGGAAACCGTGGAGGCGTACAAGGCCTCTGCCGGGGCCCTGCGGCCCTGCGGATGCAACGGGTCTGGGAGGGCGGGGCAGGTCTGGCCATGTTAGCTTTAGCTTGAGGTTCGAAAGCTTCAGCCAGTCTGGGCAGAAGGCATGGTCGACTCCGAAGAGGCAGTCCTTGCCGCGAGGGGAAAGCTTCGATGCTCTTGTGACCCAAAGATGTTCAGGGTGCGACGGAGCGTCGCCTTGGGGAGCTACAGTTCTCCGTGGAGGCATTTCAGACTACCCTCAGATGGTCTAAGCTCGAATGCTGTTGACCGTGCAGGAGAGCGAGGAAGGATTGACTTTGCAAAAGAAGTGGGAAGATCGCCAGAGACCCAGCACAGAGCTCGAGTTGTTGCAGCCAGCCCTTCGGCAATTCGACATGAGATGATGTGGTGACTGGTGTGGTAGGCGATAGGTGTGAAGCGCGAATGCACAATGGCTGGGAGAAAGCTTGCGGCACAACCTGCTGAAGTCGTGACGGATGTGGCCGAGGGTGCTTGGTCTGTTGGGGACTTGATGTGCGAACTTGTGTTAAAGGAGACATGCCAATGAAGTTGCAGTTCCACCTTCTGCAGTCAAAGACATCACGACCTTCACTTCGGATGTGGTCCGGCAGTGCTGCAGCGCTGTCGTTCGTTGCCAACTCACCAGAAAGCCTGTGGTACTGTAGTTTTTGCCTGGCACGTCTGGACGGGTACTCCGCGACGAGTGGGTTCTCAACATTGCCTGTTCTGCTTGTCTGAGATTCGAGTAGAAGCGTCGAGCCACAAGCCTCCGGGTCTTTGACACGGGATGGATGCATCTTTTTCGGATCATGCTGCCTGCCAGATTGCGGTGACTGAGTAACAGACCCCTAGCGAACGCAACCGTGCAAAAAGCAAAGGAAGAATGCAGAAGGACGAATGCGCCGATCCCACTGCCTCGCAGGGCGCATGAGAGACTTGATGAGCAAGCGTGCTTATGGTATGTCAGTGTGGGCCCCTCGGCCTTTTTTTCAATCTTCCCTCCCTGCCCTGAGTGTCTCCTGCCTGTCAGCTACGAGGTCTTTCGATCCAGCCTTGCGAGTTCTTCTACGCCCAGAAGGATTGGGAAACTTGCAGGCCCAGGGAGGAGGGCAGAGCAGAGCGATTGGAGCGGCGCAGAACGGATCCGCGCAGCACAGGTCTTCTCCGAGGGACCTTTGGGTCCTCCGAGCCACCCCGCCAACGTGAACTTCGGCGCTCGACGCTGAGAGAGCAAGAGAGACAGGGAAGCGGGCTCGCCTCGAACCCGAGGTTATCAACGATGCCTCGATGCCAGACGTCTACCGAGAGCATCCCGTTCCACCTTTCGCCAGACGCTCAGGATAGAGCGGCAGTGCGTGGAGCTCAGCGAAGCGATAGCATGCATCCTTCTGAGTTGGCTGTGCAGCCGGCGGTGAACGTGAATCTGAATCTCGGCTCTGGCTCTTGAAGGGCCGTAAAAGCCCCCGATGCCTTTGCTCGGCTCACTTTGCTGCTTTCCCAGTGGATTTTTAGCCCTGGCGGGAATGTGGTGCTTGGAACCTGTGTGCTGAGCAGGGAGGCTGTGTTTGCTCGTGAGGATGCCAGGGTATTTGCAGCAGCAAGAAATCTAGCCTCAGTCTGAGAGACACAGGCAAACACGGGTTTGCACCCAACTGCGGCCCTTTACCGAAGCAATGGGATTTTGTAGATCTTCTGCCCCGGACTTCTTCATGCCTGCGGAAAAGAGTCTTGTGTTGCGCCTTGCTGGTTAGGGCTTGTCGGCTTCTCGTATCCAACCTGGCGAACCCATACCCGCGGGATTTCAGGTGTAACTTTCGCAGTGGTCTATGTGCCTGCACCTGAGGGACAACGATCTAGCATGTACTTGAAGGGCTGATATAGAAGTCTGGAGCTTGCGGTGCAGGCCATATCAGGACAGGTCCGCTGCGAGTGACTTGACTTCATCTGATGTGCCGCAAGAGGCTAGAGTAACGCACCAGCCATGTGTTCAGGCATCGGTTCATCGCAAGGTGGTTGTCAGACGAATGGGGTACTCGTAAAAGCTATGTTGGTTGTGTTCTTTCCATTTGCACATCTTTTTTGCTTGGCTGTGCTGTTGCCCCTCTTGAGCACGTGAGCTCAGCGGCTGGAGCTGCAGAGCGGCCCCGTACAGGGCTCCGAGTGTTTGGCAGCTTTCATAGGTGGAGGCAGGACGAACTTAAAGGGATGGAGTAAAGGGATGAAGTTGTTGTTATTTTTTCGCATCTTTAGCTGTGATTTGCGAGGGGCGCGTGCCATGTTTCACTCCTCGGCGCCACCTCGCAGCAGCGCCAGTCCTGCATGTCGTGCTGCCGACTCAGAGCAGTTAACAGTCTGGTTATCGTCGCACTACATGCAAGACACCAGGCAGAGCTGAAGCGAGAGTCGTTTCGATACTAGCACCGCGAGACTTTGATAACGCCACTTCCGGGCTGCTCATGTGACAGCTCTTCCGTTCTGCGGCTTTACCTCAACTGCACAGAGTTCCTGGTGAAAGGACCAGGGAAGCTCCTTACGACCTTTTTGGCAGGTTTGCATTCGGCGAAAGCATGTATTTACTTCCTGTCACAGTCTGGGCCAAACCTCCCAGAGGCCAGCTCCTGCAAGCTTTCAACATGTGATGCCCTTTAGGCAGACACGAAGTATTTAAATGAGGTGATATGCATGACTCGGGCTTCGTGCGGCCTTCGGGGGTGAAGTACTGCGAGCTTCAGCACCGGTTTTTTCAGCCTTACACCGTAAATTCAGCACAGATACTGGTGGCTTCCAAATACCTGCCTACATCTTCTGCCGCACCGTCGCCCAGCGACCACGTGGACGCCTGGAGCACTCGGGAACGTGCACCTGGTCGTGAATTAGTAGTGTTAGGATTGGATGGATGGCGACAGAGGATCGGCGATCAAGGACCGCCTCTGTTGCCAAATGGCGCATGCGACTTGACGAAGGAGTTTGCAACAGAGAAGCTGGCTTCGGTTCAGGGTAAAACAGCAGTTCCACATGTGAACCTTGCAGCAAAAACTTTGCAATGCTCTGGGCTCTGGCATCTTCGAGCCACGTCTCATTGCTGTTGTCGTGTTTCGGCTTCGGATTCCGATTCTGAGTGTGTGGCGCCTGCCCTTGAGCCGCACACCCCATTCGCTCTTGTAGCTAACCCTCCATAGCCACAACCTCAGGTGCTCAAGTGAGACTGTTAGGCCGGATGTGTGGACAAAGATCGGGATCGAGATCCTGGCAGCCAAGGTCCTTTCCGAGAGCGACTAATTCACGTGGTGCGCACGATCAGCCCGCGGATGTTTCCGAGAGATCCAAAAACTTCGCAACTTCACTGACAGGTACCTCATCAACTAGAAAGCAAGCGAGCAACACTCGTCGGCCGAGGACTAGCGGCCAGGTGGTTTTGGCCGAACCTATCGCAGACAAGCCATGAGAGACATGTCGCCTGTCTGACAAGATCAGGCAGAGTGCTGCGAGCAGTTCATCGGTTTTCCATCTTACCCCTTTGACATCTCGGGCGTCAGCCTCAGCCTTCGACTGTCCCGCTTGGTTGAGATTGTCGTGCAGAGTGCTGCATTGCTGCCTCACGGTTGTGCCAACGAACAGCTCGTGCAGCATGTGCGGGGGAAGCAACCACCAGGTGTTTGAAGTCTTGCATGCCCATTGCACTTGAGCCTTCAGCGCCATCCTGCAGCATGCTGTGCTGCCAGCCGAAGCTTGAAGGCACGTTCAAGCACACGCATGTGATCCAATAAACGTGAGAGCAGCAACATGGCTGCTTCTCGGCGTGGCTTCTCTGCCAATTTGGCGATGCTCTTCCAGGACATATGCCGGAAGTACTCTGTCGACTCGACTTTAGCGGTACATACCCTTGTCATTGAGCAATTTCCAGCCTAGGCTTCCGAGTGCTCTGGCCTCACGCAGGAGGTGCCTTTCCTGGATCGCCTCAAGCGGGCGCGGGCTGCGGGATTCACCGCCGTCGAGATTTCAACGCCAGAGCTCTTCAGCCACCGCCCGGACCAGGTCGGTACACAGGTCATCGGATCACTCCCGAAAGGCATAAGTGTGGCAAACGTCTTTGGACCGCGAGGTGGCAAGTGCACTGCAGGAGGAAGGCCTCCAGTGTGTTCTATTCAACATGCCGGCCGGCTGCTTGCAAGATGTCCTGCCTGTGGGCGTATACGGGACGAATGCTGTAAGCGCTAGCTCTGGGATCACATCAGTTTTTGCACCAGTATTTGTTCGTGGTGCTCATTCGTATCCATCTCGTGTTTGCCTGACTTTGAAAGCGGAAGCATTGAGGTCTGTTTAACTCCGACATCCTGCATAGATCCAAACTCCGCAAACCCCTGCTAGAATGGACGGGGTAGAGCCTTGTGCCTTGACGCTATGGTTAAGGAGGCCTCGGTAATGGCTGGCTGGAGCAGAAGAAGTATCGCGCTAAGCTATCCACCATCGACAGATCATGAGCAGTTCTAGATTCCAACAAGTCAGAATCGCTTTTGCCTGGAGCATGGTTGCAAGCTAGGTGTCCCTACAGTATCGATGGTGCATCCGGAACTCGTATGTAGCCCAGTAGAGTGGAATTCAATACCTGGCGCCAGTGAGAGGGGGAAAGAGAGGTATGGACAGCTCCCACAGGCCAAGCATCTAGTCGTGGCACTTCAGGGGCGTTACTCCGAGTTGAGCTTCTTTGGTCTTGTGGCGTCCCAACACTTTTCTTGCCGGTTCGTGAACCGAAGCTCTTCTGGGGTTCTCTGATCTCAACCTGAGGCCGGGGACTGGACCGCCGGGGAGCGTGGCCTGGCGGCGGGAGCTTCGCGAGAAGACTTCGAGCGTTCCCTGAGCGTCACCGTGGACTACGCGGCAAGGCGTAACGGCGTAGACACCCGAAAGAAGGAAGGCTTGGGGGGTTTCCGGGTTTAAGGTACCACCCTCGCAGGCTCCGGTGTCCACGGGTTCACTGCTTGGCGGGCTTGGGCTCGGAGACGAGCGACGAGATCTACCAGCAAAACCTGGAACGTGCAGTCCGCGTCCTGGGCACCACCGGTGTTGAGGCCAGCAGCCTCAATGCCTCAATGTGCCCCCGGCTTGCAATGCCAGTACGGAATCCGAAGTGAAAGGTGCTCATCGAGCCCATCAACCAGCGCAGCATGCTACTTAGTCCATATCGCAGATCTCAGACGTCTGCCAGGGGAAGATTTCAAAGCCGAGGCCTGGCTACCATTTGAGCTCTCTGCCGCATGCTGCTGCCACAATTCGCAGCGTTTCTGCAAACCTACCGCCAGAGCTGCGGGGTGGGCGAAGTAGCGCTGCCGGTGGCCTGAAGCTCCTCTTCGATGTCTTCCACTGTCAGATCATGCACGGCGGCTTGGCATCACAGCAGCTTCACATCTCACATCCCAGAGTCGCATCCAGAAAACAGTAAGGCGACCTGACCACGAACCTCCGCAAGTATGTGGCGCCTTGGGTTGCGTGCTCATTGCTGATCAACTTGTCACAGAACATGCTGGGAGCTAGCCGAAGCCACAAGGAAGCACCAACAGGGCAGACTTACGAGCAATGGATTGTCAGAATCACCACGAAATACGCTCTATTTTCTTGGTCATCCCCGGGCCGAAGGGACGCTGCTTCACGGTCTTTTTTGGGGTGGTACTGCCAGGATGGTGACCCCCGTCCCACCCATGGATGTTCTGGCAGATGAGAAGCTGCGAGACGAACACTTATCGTTTCCAAGCCCCATGCGGTGTCAGTGCAAACTTGTACTTGGAATTACTTGGAACTTGAGAGGAAGATGGTCATTTCTTTTTGGCAGCTCCCTGTGTCCTGCCGTCTTGGTTAAGGACCTTATCGGCCACGTTCAAATTGCAGGAGTTCCAGACAGAGCTGAGCCAGATGACAGGCACAAACTTACCTTCTACTAGTAGGTAAGAAGCCCCGCAGCTTAGACCCCTTGAGCCTCGTCCAGTTTAAATTCGTTTAGATCTTGCACACGGATGCCGAAAGAAGCGCCGTCTGCCGGTCAAGTTTATCGAAGTGCCACATGTGCTGCCGTGTTGTTCGTCTATCACAGGCGATTTTTATCAGATTTTGTTTCGTCATCTTGGGTTTCTGTATGTTTTGTCTTTGCACCCCGAGGCAGGAGATAAACTTTCCGCACCTTCTGCAGCACGTTCTTCGGGGCGAGCTGGCACCCAAGCTGCGATGATACCGAGTTTTAATCGAGTTTTGTTGGCAGGGGTTTGCTTTGCTGCGGAACTGAGAAGACCTTGCATGGCTGCACAGGCCTACACCGGACACGTCGGCTTGGAGTACCATCCGCGTCGGACGACGGAAGAGGGCTTGGCCTGGCTTGACAAGCTTCCGGAGTAGACGATTCTACTGTGGCTCGCGACGGAGACAAAATTGCAGTATCGGTGCATGCATGTGCATATGCTTCAACCCACTTGAAGCCTGGACCTGAACATAGGAATAGGCATGCGCATGAACATAAACAGTTATATGCAACAGATACACGCATTTATATAAGATGTGACCTAAGTATAGGAATGTAAACATGAATACAATCTCAGAAGATGAAAATTGAGTAGCAGATGTTGTATATCACATTTTTAGGGGAGCAGTGTCGTGCTGTGTGAGCTCAGTGGAGACGTTGACGGTTGCTGCGGCATAGAAGGCTGCGATCACCGTTCGTTTCGTTTCCACCGAGGCTGCGTGGGACTGTGCAGGACGGCTCCTTGTGTTTCTGCGTGTCTCAATTTCGTGTGTTGTGTGTGGCTCCGTCGCTGCTTGAGGAGAAATGACCTGCAAATCGATCCTGGCTGTTTGCTTGGCTCCGCCCTGAGTCCATGAATGCCAGGAATGAAAGGGATCAGCGCATTCCTCGGCGTGTTGGGAGGGCTCAGGCCGAGGTGGGGTCAGAGCTTAAGCATGCGGCCATGGCGGGTAGCCTCCTCGCAGACATCTCGCGATTGGGCCCGGAGAACGAGTTTGCTGACGTTGTGATAACTGCCGGCGATCATCGCCGTGAAGCAAACAGTGTCATCCTGGCAGCACGTTCCCCAGTGTTCAGAAACATGCTGGCTTCACGCATGCTGGAAGGTCAGCTTTTGGATGGCAAGCGACACGTTCATTTGCAGGACATACCTAAAGCTGTACTGGATCACATATTGCACTGGTGTTACACAGATTCAGTATCGAATTTGGACATGTCCGAAAGCATGGACCTGTTGATGGCAGCCGATCGCTTCGAGCTATCAGGGCTGGTCCTAAGATGCTCCCAGCGCCTTTCCAAGATGCTTAGCGCAGCTGAGCTCCCGGAAGTGCTTGAGCTCGCGAAGAGATTTTCATGCACGGCGCTCTGGGATTGCTTGGCGCCAGTGATTGCCAAGGCAGGTCCGGGAGATGCAGGTGTCTTGGAGGACATGCCAGAAAGGCTGAGGCAGAAGGTGCTGGAGGAGCGACAGCACCATCTCGAACGTCGGGTCGTCGGCCTGCGTGAGCGCTTGTCAATGGTCCCAGCACCCCGGCCTTCGATTGTCTTCTGGCGCCAGCAACTTTCAGAACACGACCAGCACGAACTCGTCGAGCAGGCGTTGCTCAAGGAGGGCGGGGTGCCTGCCCTCTTCCATGGTTTGCGCGAGAAGCTCCCAGGATTTTTCCGGGAAGCCTGCCAGAAGCGGTGGTTAGCCTTGGATGCTTCCACGAAGCAAAGCTTCGAGGCACGGGCGATCGAGGATGCAGAAAAGTCCGAAGAGGCTCATGCTCGCCTGGAAGAGGAGCTCGAGGATGTCCGCCGTGAGCTGAAGCTTCTTCGAGCTTAGAGCGAGGTCTTCGCTTGCGACATCCCTCAAACCTCAAGCTGAACTGCGAATCGGCTCCGCTCCGCTCCACCCTCCACAGGCGGAAGCTGGGCGAGGCCATCGCGAAACCCACCGCCGAGAGACCGCAAGTAGTTGCTTCCGCCACGGCGACTCGGGCTTCTGCCGCCCAGACTCGTTTCTGGTGATGCGGCGTGATAGCGTGCTGGTTGTAGATAAGTTCAGGGCTGTCCGAATTGGCAGCGGCACGGAAAACACGCACAAGGTACCCGTAGCAAGTTTGAGTCGCAGCAAGAGCAGCATTCATCCAAGGCCTGTGCTTTTACGACAGCCAGAGCCACGGGAGGCGCACTGAAGTGTAGACAAGTGTACAAGCCTGGGCCAGGAGCGGGGAGGGAGATGGAGATGACTAGTGCCTAGGGGACCTGCAGCACGGTGTAACTCAAACAAGTCTGGTCTTGGCAGGTTTCGGTAGCCCAGCATCTGCGGTGCAAGCCCCGCAGTGCAAGGAGACGTCCAGGTTCTTGGATGGGTCCTTTCTAAGGTGCCCGACCCCAGCCGAGGGGCTGACGGTGCTGGATGCTTACGGAGTCTAGATCTCCCTATCTCTGGAAATTTTAGACCTGCAGGGAGTGAGGGATGTTGCCCAAGGCATGGGCCCAGCCTGGCGCACCGAAGGTGCCTGTAGCCAGGCCCGTTGCTGCTACATGAAAACAAACGCAAGCTTGAGTCGTCGCAGAGCGCAGGCCTCGAGCGGAGGCCGTCGATGCTAAGCCAGAAACTGGGGAAAGCGCTTTGGCACCAGGTCTTGACCCCGAAAAGTCCGACGCGTGGAGTAGTCTTTGCAAGCGCCTGTGCAGGACCTGCGGCGTACCAGCCTCGGATGACTCTGCTTTGCAGGCACTTTGGCACCCAGTCGCGACGTTAGGACATCAGCCTCCAGCGATACGACTGTGCCGCCCCCCGTGCTCCCAGAGTCTGACGGATGGGAGGCCAGGCAGAGCTCTCCGTACTTTTCTACCATGTGATTTCAATCTGAGGCACAGTTCGCCTGGGGCCCCATGCTCAGAATCATGCATGGCATGTGATGTGCGGGCTTCACGAACGTTCCCTTAGGTGTATACTATAGCAAAAGAGCCTGCCTGGCTTCCGAGTCTGCTGCTGGTCCGTGGGTGTGGAGCTCTGACAGCGGATGTCCAACCGATCCGGACGGCGACGAAATGTGAGGCTTCGGACTGGAAGGGCTCCCGTGCCGGAGTTCCACGGCAGATGTTGAGAGCAGAGGATCCAAAAGTCACAGCCCCTTGCATCATTGTTGTGGCGCGTTTTGGAGGATCTGCTTGCATCAGCTGTTCAAGCAGCTCCACAGCAGCATCAGCGTGTCAAGCTGGCAGAGCGTGCACTGCCCTTGGGCAACGATTTGGAAAGCTCGCGTGGCTTCGTGCGTTATGAGCTGGGCTCCTTCCATTCTCAGGCATTGCGCCTCTACTATCATGCCAAGTGGTTGGCAGAGCGTAATCATGCGACTGCTGCTGAATGGCGCTACCGGGAGGCCCGTTCGCTCCAAAGTGCACTGCCGTGGCACATGTGTAGGAGGTGTCACGGTTTACGGTTTAATGGTGCGCGAGGCGAGTCGATTGGCTCGACAAACGCGACGGAATGTTCTAGCAGCCCACTCGCTAGGCCGTCTGGGGTTGGGAGCTAAGTGCCGATAGCTCGCGCTGGTAAAAGGGGCTGCTTGGGTCCCTGCCGTCGTTGAGGTACTTCTTGATCCACTGGCGGCGGCTACACGAAGCGAAAGAGGCAAAGGGGCAAAGGGTGTGCAGCAGACCAAACCCTCAATGACTGGAGCTCCAAGGCTTTGCATGAGTCCCAGAGAATCAGCGCGAAGTGCCTTGGAAAGAATCCCGCAGACCTCCACAACTCTCCCTGTTTCCCTGTTTCCTGTCCGGTCTGATCAGGTCAAACCCATTGGCCCCGTATTTGCTGGGACTACTCGAGCGGCAGGCTAGCTTCCGTGTGGCTGCCAAAGAACTCCCCGGCCCCTTTCTGCAGGATGCTGGCAAAGACACGGTGCGCATCCTTGCTGCAGAGGCTGCTGGGTGGGTTCTGATGGCACAGGGTAACATCTTACACTCAGGAGAATCAGGGAATACCTACCTTAACACATGGAACCGCAAAGGACCCAAAAGAAGACATGTCAATGTCCAGGAGCTTATCATCAACGCGGGAGAGCAGCCTTCCTCGGACCGGGCAAGTGCTCTGCATTGATTCGGTGTTTCTTAAAACGAAGGATACCCTTTGTTTAGGAGAGCCGTATATTTCGAGTTCCACTAGGAAGGGTTCTACATTAAGACTTTTCCTTCATGTTCTGAGACTCCCACGCTCGTGCCAGACTGCTTAGAAGCCCCCTGGAAGGATCTCGAAGCGGAGAGGCAGCGATTGATGCAGGTGTCCAGGGCTCAGAGCGGTGCGATCTTGGAAGACTCCATCAGCGTTGGGCTCCTTGCATGCGATGGCTAGCGGCTTAGATATACCGTGCCATCGCTTCAGTCTGCAAGCGGTGATTCTCATGGGAAACCGAAGCAGCAATGCTAATGCCCCGTGTAGCGAAGCGCCAAATCCCCGGTGTTTAAACAAGTAGCTCACGAGGTCAAATCGTAAAGCCAAGGAGAAGATCGAACGAACTCGATTCCATAAGGCCATCAGATCGCTCCAGAGGATTTGGTCTGGTTGAAGCATGAGCTTCTTGAAGAATCCCTGCATAAGGTTTAGTTAAACCCGGACTTAAGGTTTTTTTTTATACCCGAGGCCAAACCCAGAATTAAGGATTAGTTAAACGGAGTTTGGGGGCTTAATTCAAAGCGAAATTAAGGTTTAGCGTCAAGCCCGAATATACCCGAATCTAAGGAGTAGTCAGACCAGAAATTAAGGTTATACATAAGTCCGAAATTCAAGTTTAGCTGAACACGAATAACATAAACTTAGCAATGGTTAGTTCAATGCTGAAAGACATGACGGCAGATACCGAAATCTAGGAATGTGGCCGCTTCACCATTTGGCAAGCTAGATTTTGGCTCTTGTCTATGGGCATGTTCTTTCGTGTGCGTAACGTGCAAACACACGTGCATACTTCCGAGTCCAGTTCCGGAGAGCCGAGAGATTTGCCCAGTTGAATGCAGTGGCGGAAGCGGCCTGACGCATGCAGGAAGCTTCTAAGTCTGACATCTGAGAAATTGCGAAACTGAAACTGCTCGCGAATGGGGGCGGGTCGTGCATTCATGCGACATCGTGCCAGTCACAGTGAAGGGGGGGAGTAACTGAGACTGTGAACTGCACCCACATGTCATCGTGCCGAGGATAGGTTTCTGGCGCCACGCAGAGACCTCACTTCAGCCATCCCGTGCACGTGTTGATCCTGGCAGAAGCCTTCAAACATGTCAGGGGCGAACTTGACGGGTCTGGTTCATGTTCTCGTTACACAGCCGATGAGAATGCACGACCATGTCGCCAGGGGCTGCTTTGACATTGCCGATTCCGCGTACGTGGTGATCTGCACTTTCAGACTCTGGGACTAATCGGCACTCAAGCTTCGTGCGTGCTTGACGGTGATGTATCCTGATGGTATGTACATATATATATATATACAGAGAAGTATATATATATATATGTATATATATATATATATATATATATATCAAACATACAGGTATGCAGATGTACAGATATACAGATCCAACAGATATACAGATATATAGACTAGATATGTAGATATAAATACTATATAGATATATAAATATGTAGATACACAGATATAAAGATATAGAGACTAGGTATGTAAAGATATGTAGATATTTAGATAGACAGATATATAGATATATAGACATATAGATATAGATACATAGTTACAAACATGCATACATACATACATACATGCATGCATGCATACATACATACATACAGTGATACATTCATACATTCGTACATACATACATACATACATACATACATAAGAGCTAGTGCAAGCTATCCAAGGCCATCTGCTTCTTCACGTGCGGAAGGCAGGACTTGGCAGACAGAGGTGGACAGGTCACTTCGGAACTCAGTGCATCTAGGCACCAGGTTTAGGGTTTAGGCTGGTCGTCGTGCGATCCTGTTGCAGGTGACCAGGCTTGGCTTGTTATGAGTTATGACATCCGGGACGCGAGTGTTGGCATGATTTGCGAAGCTGTGTTGGTATTTCATGCTATCATGCATCAACTTGCGGAAGATAGTGCCAACTACTTAACTAGGTTCGTGGCGCGTAGGCGTACGTGTTGTTTTGGGGTTCTGGAGCAAGTCAAGACAGGAAGATACATGCTGAATGTAGGTTTTTTTGCGAGGATTCGGACCAGTTGCACGAACGAGTAGTGTAGAAGCGGCACTATTAAGACTATTAAGGGGGAAATAGGCAAATAATATTTTCGCCTAAGACTTCGTCCATTTTCAGAAGATTTGTAATGCCCCTAACTACTTTGCGACATGAGCATACTATCTTTTCTCAAGCTATATACAGATTTGATATACAAGATTTAATATACAATACATAATATAAATAAATACTTATATGTAAATATATATATTATATAATATCGAGAAAAAATATATAATATAATATATATTAGTACTAGCACGATATACACTAAGAATGTCAATTATTCTATTGAGTCGGTTTCTGCGGACGTTCTCTAAATGGACGTTATTAGTCTCTCCTCCACTCTACCTACCCCGCTGAATCGTGCGGAAATATAAGAAATCACGCGTATAATTTATGAACTTTAAAAATAAAATGCGCGTCCTATCTCATATATGTCGCATCGGTCTTAAGGGGGAGAGGTATCTAACGATCCTCTAGGATGACCTTTTAATCGTATTTTTTTTGGTGCGGGAAATCGTATAATTTGGGTTAAATTCGGGAGAAGAAAAATTAATTAATTTAGGCTAGGTATTCTTATGAATTATAAGATTGAAATTTTCTCATGATGCTTCGTTTCGATAATGGGTCGCTAACTTCTCGCTTTTCATAAGAAAAATCAGATAAGAGATATAATAAAAACGATTTTAGAAAAATTAATTAAAATATCTTATATATTTATTTCTATATCTATAAAAAATATTCGCAATCTATCGAATCTAGACCTTTTGTGGGGTTGGAATTATCGGTGTGTTTTCAATCTTGTCGATTCTCTTTCTTTCTATTTTCTCCTATATCTTTTTTACTCTTATTTTTCATTATTCTTTCTCTATTCTCCTCTCTCTCTTATTTTATCTCCTTTCTCCTTTGTTCTCTTTTTTATTTCTTCTTTTCTTCTTATCTCTTTTCTCTCTCTCTCTTCTGCTCCTCCATCCTTCCTCGCTCTCTCTCCCTAACCCCCCTACTCTCTTTACCTTCCCGACTCTCGCTACTCTCCTTATTCTCCCTACTTTCTCTTCATCTCTCCCTCTATCTATCCTTAATACAAACGAAAAAAATCGACATGGCGTTTGCATCCATTTTGATAGATCTATATTCGAAGTGCCTTTCGTAGCGGTAGTCTTAATATTTCGTATTTGGGTAGGAGAATAGGAGATAAAGATTTCTTGAGAAAATCAAAAAAGACGGCGGGGAGGAAGGGGAGACAAATTACCGTAAGATTCGATGCTTAATCGAAGTCCACTACTATCATAATAGAAATGAAAGATTAATTAGATTAACTTTCGTGAGTCGTAGTATTATAGTTTATTCAAAAAAAGAAAAGTCGCAAGTGCGCGCTATAAATCGGAAGAATCAACGTTTAATCGCATTATAATCTTCCGTACTAAACATTTTCTTATAGATATAAGATATATATATTATATTATATATTATTATATATTCTTTATTATGTAAGTATATTATTCTATAATAAGCAGTAGAAATATATATAAAGAGATATATATTACCGGCGAAATACGTGAGAGAGAAGACTAATGAATAGATAAATAGACGACGATCAGAAGACGAATATCTCACAGAATATATAATCACGCGTTCCGCGGCCCCCCTCCATGGTGTTTAGTCCAGGATACCTCCCTCTTCTGAGGAATGGAGTGTGGATTCCCTTTCCCCCCCTATGGAGTTATAGGAGTTTAGGGATTTTGAGTCTAACTTAGGCTTTTGAGTTTTGAGTTTAGGATCTTGGGTTAAAAATTATAAGGTTTCAAATCGACAAAAGCTTACGGAGAGTTTAGAATATAAGTTCATTAGAGTTGACAATTTATGCCTTTTTAAGCTTAGAACCTATATTTACGCGGAGTTTGGAGTTGAGTGTAGGATTTGAAGTTTCGGTAAAAGTTAATAAATGCCGGAGCAGGCGCTACTACGCTACGTTATAAGATATATGGCTTACGTACTGTGCTGGCCTTATCTATGATGCCTGGCCGTTTCTCCAGCTGCAACTCCAACGGCCCCCACCCCCGCCCACCCCGTACCAGACCATACCAATGGGGGGGAGCTGGGAACGCCAGACGCCTAGGCCATATATAGAGAAAAATTGCAATTCTATTATATTCGACTTCAATATAAATTTCAATTCTATTTTATTTTCGATATCTTCTGTCTCCTCTAAGTACAATAACCGTGGCCTTTCTCATTTTATCATGCAAAAAACCTATTGTACCAGATTTCGACCCACAACCTTTTCACACTAGTTTCGCATCGATTGTGTCGAATTCTGATGATAAGACTAAGTTAATTCCTCACATTTAAGGAATTCATTTCCCCCAACTAACAAACAGCACTTCCGTATCCAACAAACAGCACTAAACATAAGAACCCCCCGTGTTACCACACCTTCTGTGGAATACTTTCATTCTACGGCTCAGATTCGGTATGTAACAGCCACCATAAACCGCCTTTTCTATGCCACACTAACTTTAACGGCTCAGGTAAGTCAGACATTACTGCCGAAACGGACAGTCCGAATTCCTATAGCGCTGATTGCAGGCGAGAGAACTACTTAATTCCGGCAGTGGCCAACATAACGGCAGAAAAAGCTACCACAAGCCGGCAGGACTATTCTTCGGGTCAAAACTAAGATCCAAAACAATCATCCGACCCGGCTGCGATTTACTTCGGCTCAAGTTGAATCAGAACGAGGTATCAAAGCCCAGCACTACGTCTCATGACGGCTCGCATTAGGTCAGGCTGAACCATCAGTACGAGTTGTTGCGGTCAGCAGTGGACAGATTGAGTCGATAAGCACGCCGTCAGATGCGGTGGTACGATTTGTTCTGGCCCGGGTCCTGTCAGAAGCCGCCGAACGTTGCAATCGATCCAGTCTGGCCCAAACAGGGTTGGAAACAGCCTTCAAGACCCTGCGGTACGATTGCCACGGCAACTTAACTCCAATAACTGTTCTGAATAATTCGTCATGGAGCTAAGACAAGGGCTCGCTTGCCGACCTCTGTCCGAGGCACCGATAGCTCTGTCCGGCTGCTCCTCAGCCGCGATCAAAAATGACCCGGAGTGCCGGCCTCTTCAAAGCACCGACGAGTTTGGTGACTGAAACTCTCAGCAACACTGACAGAAGTTCACACGTCGAGCTTGCGCGCTGCTCCCAGCAACGTGAATCACTCTTCCTCAATCAACACCATGCGGGATTCAAGCTTCCTTCCATGCAGTGTCGGTGGCCTAGCGCGACACCTACAGACCGACCATCCATTCTGACGGCTCTGGGCAGGAATCTCCCCGGCCCCGACGCACATAGGCACTCAAGACATGCTGTGGCTGCCATGCCAGGTAAAGCGTCGCCCAGAGCTGATATGCACCCGAGTTCCAGCCCAGGCAGCGAGTTGCGGTGGAATGAGCGGTGCCATTTAGCAGCAGTAGTCGCCACCAGAGACCCTTCAAGTGGACCAGATGTGTGTCAGGTCCCAAACTGCCCTCCACAACTGACTCGGCCTGGTTCAGGAATCGGGCGGGCAGGCCCTGTATTTTCAATGCCAGTTTCTCGTGTCGTGACACATCGATCTCAACAGATGTGATTTCGGGCCAGCAGACTAAGCAATCCTCGAACAGCAAATTCTGCAGGCCAACAATCCAAGCAATGGAAGCCTGACCTGGAGCTTTGAATTCGCGAAGGACATCTTTCGGGAAGTCCGGATCGGGATGTACATGTCCGGAGTTCGCTGCGGCAAGGGTCATCCTGAGGAGAGTGTTTAGAAAGGCTTTGGCACCATCTGTATATCTGAAGATCTGGACACCGGAGTTGATGCGCACATGTGCATTCTTTGTCTTGGCAACTTCCTCATTGCTTCCCCAAGGAACTCGGTGGTGCCGGTCGTAAAATGTGAATGCATACTCCCACTCGGCTGCAGGCTCCCGAGGGAGAAACCTGGCTAGCTGTTGCACAAACAGCATGTCCGAGTCGATGACGACAACATACTGAAATCCCAAGCCATCCGTTTGCTCGACCTGCGACAGAACCCATTCAAAAAAGTAGATGTTATTGAAAACGACCTTCTCGTCGTGTACACGAGGATCACAATCGCAAAATTCCTTCGAACCGACTTGGCACTCAAAGCATCCTGTGCTGCTATCGTCAGTCTTGTCTTGGTCCTCCCTCAGGAAATCTTCCAAGCCCGTGCCTGCAGCAACTTCATCTGCAAAGCGTCGGTAAAGCACTTCGAAGCTGCCTTCTTCAAACTGCACGCCGGCAAACAAGGCCTTCGCACGGTTTAGATGGGAAGCGTCCACATCGATCGTCCACACTCTCATGCTATGCCACCCACTGGGAAAGCCTCCATACACCATCCGATAAGACCCCAGAAAGGGTGCACAAAACTTGTCAAAGTATTCGGTACCCATGCACATTGACAGAAACAGTGTTCTCCCCTGCTCCGGAGGTTCAGCTGCGTCGAGTTGGCATACCGGCACTGCTCGATTTGTTCGAGCATCGCTTGCAGCTGGGCCCTCAGCTCGGAAGTGTGCCTCTGCGCACTCGATGGCTGAACAGCTATCATCAAAATACAAGGTGCACCCACGGGCCAAGGCCACAGCACCCGAAGTAACCACATCACCCGGCTTATTCAGTTCCTGCATAGCGAGGCCACATTCCCGGGCGCTCACGACCTCCAGAGTTGCAGTGCAAGTTGCCCCAGGCTGGAAATGTATAGTATACATCCTCGGAAGCTCTCCGGGCCAGAAGTTCAGGTCGAGGTGCTGTTGCAAAGCCGCGTCCAAAAAGACTGTCTCTTCTGAAACTGCGCCGTCCGCCACCGTCCGGATCATATCGACCAGCGCGGCGGAGTCGAAGTTGCCGGGCACCAGCACCGCCACGCCCTTACTTCTCAGCCACTCGGCAGTCGCAAGGACGGCCAGACGCTGCGCGAAACCTTGCCGCGCTGCCTTGGAATTCTTTTCGCTGAGCAGCATCGGGAAAAGAAGTCGGCCCGGCTGCTCGACAAAGCCGCTCATAATGACCGGCACTCCCCTCAGAAGACACAGCTTCAAAGAGGGCATGTGGCTGCCTGCGAAGCTGTCAAACGTCAGGTGCATCGCAGCCAAGGGCATCCGTAGCAGTGGCCACAGTCTCTGCATCTGATACAAGGGCCAATCAAAGGCGCCCGGCGGAGCAACGACTTGGCCGCGCAGGCGCAGATGTTCCACGGCGGCCAAACTCCCGGCGAGGCAGAGCTGCCGGGCCTCTGCGCTGACAGCACAAGGAGCTTCCTCGGCGACCTCTCCGGGGCCGATGAGGACCAGATCCAACTTCGACAAGCCCAAGGAATGCAAGATCCTGTCCACTGCGAGGATCGTGCCAGTGTAGCTCAAGTCAGCTGAATCAATGTGCACAGTCACAAAGAGCTCGGACAAGGGCACTCCTGCCTCTTCAAGCACCAAGGCCATCTCCTGCAACTCCCAGTGGCTGCTGCTGCTCCGTACATTGACACACCTGCCTCCAGCTTGCACGAAAGCCACCAGGCTTGAAATGTTGAATCCTGCTGTCGTTGCTGGGCTCAGCCCCAACGGCGGCATGAGGAGCTCCTCTGCCAGGATCAATCTGCTCGACTTCCCCCACAGCGGCACCTGCTGAGCTGAGGTGACAACGCCAAGGCACAGAAGGCAGGAGACCGATAGCCCGATAGTCAGCAAGAAGGTCATTCTGCGTACCGTGCACCATGACTCTGGCTGGCCTGGTTATTGAGTGGGTGCAACTGCCGTGCCACAAGCAACGATGAAGAGTCCACACACTGCCACCACCAGAACAGGAATCGATGGGGACGGGTCGTGTCTGGAAACAAGAAATCCATATGCAACAAGTCTAGAGATCTACTCAGCAGGAAGCGAAGCCTTCTGGGTGGGTGCAGAATGCTGCCAAGGCAACCGAGCGCTCAACTGTCAGTATCTTTGTTTGCTCCTTTCAGCATCGTCCACTTTGGGACAGGAGTGTACATTGACGTTAGCAGTGAGCAAGCCTGCCCCGACAGAGATGTGTCAGTGTGGGCAGACAAGTCAGTGCAACCTACTAAAGCGGCAGCACAATTCCGACTCAAGAGTTCTGCAACCTGGCGCAAGACTAAGAAGAACAGCGGCTTGGGGGTGTTCTGGTAGTTGCATTTTGGCATAAACTGACTGCACACAGCAAGGCTCTCTATCGAACCCATGGACCTCACGTCTGATAAATTGCGGCCAGTCCCTGAACCGGCCCCCAGACGACGGAGCGAAAGTCATGTCCTAAGGTGCAGCTCTACAACTCGGCAAGTGTGTCATCCTCAAACATCGACATGCGAGTACATCATGACGATCCGATCCCCCATGCAGCTGGACTCTGGACAGGTCTTAGCCTCACAGAGCCTGGCCCTTTTTTTTGCTCTCTTCTTGTGCGCTCAAACGCAGCTAAGGTTTTCTGCAGAGTGGGAGGCGCTCTGTCGAGCGGTGATGACCCCCTCCGCGGCCTGAGCTCGGATCAGTCGAGCCCCTTTTTGGGGGCTGCAAACGATGGCGTAAATATGTAGAGAACCTTCTGGCATCTGATGAAGCCGTCTTCAGCGCGGCTTTCAAGAAAGCCGCAACCTCGGGCTCTGCTCCTTTCCGGACTGATCCTGGCTCCAACTTCGCCTGACTTTCACAGACGAGGGGGGCCTTGTGGGCCTTGTAGAAAGTCCGAGGGGAGCTCCTACCCCGGGGAGCTTTGCTCGTGTGGAGTGGGCTCCTCGTCTCTCTCAACAACTCGCGGCTGTCGCGGTGGTTTCACGTCCAACCTCGCACTCCAGGAGCAGAAGGATTCCAAGGCCGAACGGGCCGAACAAGAGAATTGGAGTTTCTGATGCCTACACTCCTCGCACACCCCAGCGAATCCATGTGGACTGGTCACAGAAACAGTCTGGTGCCTGATGCTGGAATGTAGTAAGCGCTCCAACACTGCATGACCGGATTCTTGAAAGCTCAGAGTTGCAACCCCTAAAGCCTTGAGACTGACAAAATTGCAGCACAAGATGCCCTTTGGCTCCCAGGCTTGGTGGTTGGCTCAAGATCGCCGATCTTGTAGCCTGCACAGCGCGAATGCCTTTCCCTTTACTTAACGTCAGTGTCTTGTTCTGCAGAACTTCTGACAAAGCATCTTCACTTCCTGACTGTTTTTTCAACGTTGCCGCTTGCCAACTTATCGGCAAAGCAAACCCGGGAAGACTCCTGAAGCAAAGCGGCAGATCGAAATTGGAGCATCAGGAGACAAGCTTCCGAATTGGCCAAAAGGGGCACCTCTGTGGCCTGCACCCTCGGACAAGAGCAAGTGCCATGGGAGGCACTCTGCATATAGATCCGCCGTGGAAGCTCCTTCAGATTGGAGTGTCGGTGATGCACTGCTGTGGCTTGGCGATGTGTCGTGGGCTGAGAGGACAAAAGCAGCCAAGGGTGGCTGCGGGGCTCCTGCAGCTGACGAAGAACTTCGGCCTGCATGGCCTCAGGTCCAAGCTAAGGCTGGGACTTTTTCTTGATGTCAGACTGTCATGTTTCGGTCTTCCGGCCTCCAAGGCGGTGCTCGTCGAATCTCTCAGGCCGGCGACCATGTTTTGGACGGACTGGGTCGCCAGCCTCAGAAAGGCTCATACCTCTTGGAACTCGAAGAATTGGAAACCACCCCTGTCACCAATCCACGGATTCTTCCTGCCGACATGGGCGAGGTGCAGCGGTGCAACAAGATCGCTCTTGTTGGCCTCGCCGCGGATCTTCAGCAAACCATGGACCTGACAAACCACGCCATATGGGCAAATGAAAGCTGATAAAGTCTCAATTCCAGAACATGGTGGTTTGCACACCGCACGTGATGCATTGTAGATTCACGTGGCCATGCGAGGCCTAGGTACATGTGTGCTGTGTCTTTCTACTGCAGGGTGACCAAGATCTGGCTGAAATTATGACCCCGTCCAACACTGAGCCCACTCTCTGAGCGCAAGTGCGAAGACCACCGAATTGCTTTCACTGCAGCCCGGGTCAACGTGAAGGGCTCCGAAATCCAACGTGCTGATTCTGCAAGCTCATTAGCTAGGCCATTGTCGCACGACACGTATCCCATACCGGTCTCACCAAATGAAACTACATGTGACGGAAAACTCCGTGCGGTCCCCCGCCAGCTCGGCAATATGGAGTGTGCCGCTACCATCGGCATCGATGACCTCCGAAAAAATCGTTGCTGACATTGCGAGGCTTGGCCCACTTTGTGCTTTTCTCCATTCGATGCACATCGGCGACGTGCAAAATGCGCACGTTCCGATCGTTCAGATTCTGGTAAGGGTCCTGAGAATCCCTACCAGCAAGGTCCCGAAGCGCATTTCATGAAATTCACCTCGGCCCTTTACGCAAGTAGGAGCACAACTAGACTAGCACCAGCAAGCTGAGGTTTCGAGAGTAGAGTGACTACACGACCTCATGTCGAAATTGTCCTATGGGTATTGGTGATCTTGTCAATGATTACCTAATGATCATCACAGTTGAATCATGTTGAATCCCCAGCGAAATGCCCGACCAATTTCTCTTATCCGAAAGCTGCCAAAACTGCTTGTCCCGCGATGCAGATGTAGATCTCAGCCGAAAAACCTACTAAACATGCCAACAGGTAGGCGAGCAAGCTAGAGAACTTATCCACAAACACCGCGGAAGTTGGAGGTCTGGCAAAGAGCTTCCACGAGGTTGGACATGTTTGAACTGTTCAGTCTAACGTATTGTAGGATCATGATAACTAATGGCTTAACTTAATGCCAGGGCCTCTACCTTCAAATCATCAGTTGCAAGCGGGGGAATCACACATCTTCTTTCTGTCGGCTTCATTGTTTCCGGCATCTTTGTCTGCATCCTTTCTCTGCAAACCGCTCTTCTGCTGCAGTCCTGCTGCCTGCTGGCTACTTCGAACGAGTCAACGCTTCCGCTTTCATCCCTCTTCCCTACCTCGCAAAAAGACCGCCGCACTTCTCTCAGGACCCTCTCGAGGCAGGAAGAGGGCAGCCTCAAAGAGCCGTGCTCGCTCTTGGGGTAGCTCCAACTCATCCAGGAGAGCCTGCACGCCTCGCAGAGAGCTGTGACTACGCCACTTTGTCTTTTGCTTCTTGTGCTCTTGTGCTTTGCTTCCAGACGTGGCCATGCAGCAAACATGTTGCCGTGCAGCAAGGGTGAATGCCTCGATCCTGGATTACCAGCAGGAAAAGGTCCTGCGCTGTAAGTCTGAGGCAAAGGTCAAGAATGAGGTGTTGAGGAATGGCTTGCGCACTCTGCCGCACCCTTTGGCACGCTTACGCCTCGGGAAGGATCCGTCCATCTATTTACGAGAACCCCTTACGACAAAAGGGATCACAAACCCTTCGGACAGGTCCTTCGTAATCTGGATGTTCTCGTGGATCTCATCGTCTGTGAGCAAGGTAGCAGACGGTGTCAGTGTCAGCTTTGACATGTCCACATGATGATCCTCGCGTGGCTCATGCTCGGTTACAACGTCAAGAGCCGACACATTCAGTGGAGAAATACTTTCGCATCAAGCAGTCAGAGTTGTCGCCAGTTCCACAATGCATGCCGAAGAGATGGTGTTACGGAGCTTTTTGCCGTTTGCTTTAAACTGTAAAATCTAGGTCTGGAAGAGCTCCCGCGGCAGAACGGGCCCAATCTTGCGCAGTGAGCTTGCAGGCCTTCTCATCTGCCAAATCAATCCTGTGTTCCTGTGCTTTACACCTTCACACTTTCAGTAGAAACGCCACTTGCTGTCCTCCGTCTCATGAAAAATGTGATGGGCTGCAGCAAACTTCTTCAGCAACTCACGGGTTGCACGTGCGATGCGGATGGACTCTCGAGCGTACCTCGGCTGTCGCAATATGGGGACCAGTTCGCGACTCTGGGCCAAGATCGGAGAAGGGCTGTTCTGCACTGACCGCGTCGTTCTCCTTTGCCGCTTTCATCGTGATATCCACATAAACCTCGGCCGCCGTGAGGCAGAACGTCTCTAAGTCTAAGTCTTTGGAACGGCGCCCAAAGATGTGGGACGTTTACGAGTAAACGAACAACAGAGACCCCGGACAGAGAGTAATCTTCCAAAGTATTGAGCTTACAAGTCTCAAAGACAAGAGCCAGGACACTGCCAAGATAACGTTGAAAATGCCCATCGACACGAGCATGTAACTCGCAACGTAGCATGCCTGCAGGATTGGAAATGCTCTTCAAATCTTCACGCGAGGCATATCTCCCGACATAGCATGCACAACGAAAGGAAGACTCGCTAAACCAACTTGCAGGGTCGGTCCCATATGTTGTCCCACAATGCTCCCCTCTGCTCCCACCACAAAGGGTACGCCGAACTCGTCCGTCAGAATAGATGGGATTGATCGACCTTCATCAGTGACCTGGTTGGGACGAAATTTTGGCGAGCTCAGGACACGTCACTGTGAAACTCGATGCTTGCGACAATGTATGAAGTGGCAAGACTTACCTTCGTCCCCGGTTGCAAGCCCGCCCCCTCAGCCCATTGCAACAAGCTTCAATCTGGCTCTGCGAACCACGCAGCCATGCCCAGCAAATATTTGCTTCAATTGTCAAGCGATGACAGGGACGAGACCAGACGATTGATAGTGTCCATGTTCCGGGACTGGAAAGTGTGTAGACTGCCGAAGCGGCCATGACCACAAGTTCTGCCAAAACTCAACCAAGTCGACTTGAAGATGAAAGTGAAGTGGCTTGTGGAGACGAGCGGCACACTCGCCAGTGAAGCATCGGAAGGCTGTAAACATAGACATTGGTATGTTGGAGAAATACACCTGGAGTCCTCGAGGTCGGGTGCATCAGCCCTAGGAGAACGGCTTTGGCGTCGGATTTACGGCTGGACCTTCCGACTCCAGCTTCGCTTCGCTCTTTCGGGTTTTCGGCCATGTACGGTTCTGGGCATTCCGAGTTGAGGTGACAGGGGTGGGTGCGGTTTCAGCCTTCTGGAGGAGGGTTTGGGGTTTGGCTCACTCCTAAGGGTTTTCGTGGTTCCAACCCCTGGATAAGCTGAGTGCTGGGAGGTACCGCTGTTTGGTACACTAAGAGCAGATCTCCAGCCCACACTTGAATTGGAACGTTTAAACCCATGTACCAGCTCCTAGATGCCAGATTTCTAGAAACCACAATAAAGAACAAATCTTTCCAGAGGACCCGGGAAGAAGGCCGGACGACTACTAGAACTACTATTATTACTACTACTGCTACTACTACTACTACTACGACTACGGCTGCTTGTAGTAGTAGTACTACTACTACTCCTGCAAGTACTACTACCACTACTACTACTACTACCACTACTACTTCTACTACTTCTAGTACGATTACTATTACGACCACGACCACTGCTAGTACTACTACTACTACTACTACCACTACTACGTCTACTACTAGCTACTACGAATAATACTACTACTACTACTACTACGACTACTAATACTAGTACTAGTACTAGTACTACTACTACTACTGCTACTACTCCTGCAAGTACTACTACTACTACTACTACTACTACTAGAACAACAACAACCCCCCCACCCCCCCAGTGTGGCTTAAACCGGGTCTATTTGGCAGCTGGATGTGTGTGTGTTGGCAGGACTCCACGCGCCAGCTGCCAAATAGACCCCATATGGTGTTCCAGTGTGTCTGGACCCCGGGAATTA